>BMAU01019245.1:435000-507413 GCA_019973935.1 Trichonephila clavipes
AAAAGAAGTTACCAAAAATATATCATAAAATCTAAAATAATTATACAACATGTACTAGCAAAGCATATTTAGAAGCCAAAGTTTTAATCTTTAGAAATTTCCAGAAATTTTGGTACTGAAAAACGTTAAGTACATATATAATCATTGGCATAAATCTTATCTATTTAACAGGAGCAGGCAACCTGAATAATTCATTACTTTTACATGCTTAAACCTTCAGCCAAACGTTAATTCTTTTATTGTACCAGGTTTAAACATTTTAAAAATTCTCTTTCTCTTTTTCTTCCAATTTCTATGTAAAATGAAAGCAAGAAAATCCTTTTCAGTCCCAAGAGTGACAAAAAACAATCAACGCATGTTATTGTCCATAAAATATCCTCGCGAACCTTAAGTATTTTCAATCCTGCCTTCAACTCCAAATTAACAATTCCTGTTATTGGATCACGACAACATTGCACCTGGGTTGAGTCAATAAAATTAGGAATACATTCCTTACGGGGGCAACCACGCCTAGTACTATACAAGATTCCTTTTTTAAATTCACAAGTTAAGACAACCTCACCCTTGCTTTCTTTTATACCTTGTCCATTTGTTTGGACATTCGATCCATTAATTTTTACTGCAACCAAATCTCCGTTTGGAACATTCAATAAAGACTGTGTCTCAGGAAGTAGATCGGTGACCACTTCTTGGCTGCAAACTGATTTTGAATCTGTTGAACTAATAATTCCTTCTTTCTTTGAAGGTTCTCGAAGTTTCGCAGGATTGCGAATCATTTGCGAGTTTTCTATTAATACTTCATAATCAGAGGAACAGATTAACATGTCGTTAACCAAATTTTTAGAGACAGGCACAACACCGTGCCTAAAGTCATTCAATTCCATGTTGGAATCTTTTACTTCACCCATTTCATGCTCCCCAAATGCAGACGTTATTTGAATTGACCCTCTATTATTAATGCTTTGTCCTTCGACAACATCTGGTCTTACCACGGGCATCTGGGCACCTGTGTCTATGACAGCATTCACCATTTCTTGCTCACCCTTGACCTTGACGTAAACAACCCTTAAATCGTCCATTCCCTTTTCTTCCTTGATAGGAGTAGTTACTGGTATCGTAGCTTCAGCCATCAACACAGCAGGAGACGTTTCCCTCACATGTTCCTCGGCCCTCCCGATACTAATTCGGTAATTTGAAGATGTCTTCTTACGATCTTCTGCACAACTCGTCCGCTTGACATTCGACCGAATACTTTCGATCTCTAACCGCAGTTCATTCAATTCTGATTCCCAGCGCAGCTGCTGGATTGCGTGCTGCCTGGCGATTTTTTCCTCCTCGATTGCGAGCTGCCTGGCGATTTTTTCCTCACTTTCCCTTTCAAAGCGTTCCTCTAAAATAACAGATAACTGATCTCTAACGAACTCTTCTTCGTAATCTTTGCTACCGATTATGATATTCCTTAGCTCTATATTCGTCATTTTATCTGATACCTTTTGACCTAACTCCTCAGCCAACAAAACTAAATCCTGCTTTTTAGCTTTCTCCAAAAATGCCATTTGAAAATTTTCTTTTCCAATATACCGCAACTAAACAAATAATCAAATGAAATAACACCCAGAAGGGATTGCCAAAAATTAAACACCACAAATATATCTTTGTTTAAAACACACAACAATAAGCATCCGCTACACTAACACAACACTCAATGAATTAGGAGGAATTCCAGAATAATGTATTATATATTTCGCAATATACCAAGTGTACTTAAATAACTAATAAATAAAACTTAATATATTACTGATACACAATTATCACTTAAAATATTACTGATACACAAGAATCACTTAAAATATTACCGATATACAATAATCACCTAAAATATTACTGACACACAATAATCACTTAAAATATTATTGACACACAATAATCTCTAACCTATTTCTGATATACACAATATAATCACTTAAAATATAACCGACATGCACCACTTAATCTATTCCTGGCTGGAATAATAGAACACTACAAAATATATATTCGGTAGTTTTTCTCCAATTTAAACTGATAATATTTTTTTTCACATTAATCGAAAATACTATGCGTACATAAGCACAAAATAATTTCATTGACATGAGATAAGTATTATTCTTTAGCATTAATTTTTCAATAAACTCAATTGCTATTCACTGACGTGAACTTATTATTGTGCATTACAAAAATAAATAAATACAATAAAGAAAAAAAAAAAAACATACAATCTTTCCTTAATTTATAGAACTGATGTTCTAAAACACTTTCCATTTATATGGAACAATAATAAAAAAAATATATATATACTGATGTATATAATAATTCCCAATTGAACTGGCGTTCAAAATTTTATAACTGCATGTGGATATGCAATAAAATAATATACTGAGAGAATTAATGATTTTGAAGTTTTCCTTAATTCATAGAACTGATGTTCTAAAACTTACTTTCCATTGATATGGAACAAGAAATAATAAAAAAATATACTGATATATAATAACTGAAATTTGAACTGGCGTTCAAAATTTTATAAATAACTGCATGGATATGCAATAAAATAATATACTGAGAGAATTAATGATTTTGAAGCTTCTTAATTTTTAGAACGGATGTTCTAAAACTTACTTTCCATTGATATGGAACAAGAATAATAAAATATATATACTGATGTATATAATTAATTCAAAATTGAACTGGCGTTCAACAAGTTACAACTGCATGGATATGCAGAGCAAAAAAAACGTACACTGACGTATACAAAAATAAAATCAAAATTCTCTCTTAATAAATGGATATTAAACAGTATAATTTTATAAATTTCTCTCGTCTTACATTACAGGGAGTTGCAAGCAAAAACTCTTACCTGATTCATTTCCACGCGGGAATCCAGAAAACTCGAAATTTCTGGAACGTTCTTCCTGTGGGGTTTTCCACTAAGACTCGATCCTGCCGGCTGCGCCAGTAAAGTTTGATTCTAATCAATGGGCACGGAAACAAATTAAAAAAAAAACCTGGCATTTAAATTTTAAAAATTAAGGTTTATTAAAAAAAAACATTTAAAGAAAACAGTTATTATACAGTTAGCAACACTCGGACATGACTTCACTCCGTCGTACCCAAAGACCGAATCCCTGCCACTTGCCATTCCACATTCCAAGGGGGAGGGGAAACTACCCATTCCCCTTAGCTGGTGTCAATGGGCCTTCCCACTCCTACAGCAGAATTAAAATTTACAAAACTAGGGATAACAATATTGAGCACTCACCTCTTTAAATGTTAAATACTACATCAAGAGCTTTCTCATCTGATGTGCTATGTATTGTTACGTCCAGAAATGTATAAATATAGGTATAATGCATGTGTTAAAAAGTACAGTTTATTTAGTATTGGGATAAAATAAAAGTAACAGAGCAAAAACATAATGTATCTCCTGATTAATTTTGGTAACAAGTTATAGAATACTAAACTGTATCTCACATATTTAGTGGATTTTTGATGACTTATTGTTATGCGCAATGTACACATATTTTTTTTTTGGTTTTAACAGAAGACATTTTAATAGGTAATTATTTATAATAATTATGCACTCATCCTCTTTGCTAGGTAATCCATGATGTTGTCCAAGCCAGCATTATACTTTCGACTTAGCGGAAAAAAACATTCTTATATCTCCCTTCTCCAGTGGCGGCGCGAGACCTGAACTTATTGTGGGCCCTCTGATGGCGTAAGAAGGGGGTTTATAAAATAAAACCAATTTTTATTCCAAAAAAACCAAACTTTTTACGCATATTTCTTTGGCACATTAAACAAGAATGGAAAAGAAAAAAAAATTAAAGAAACCGAAGTTTGCTGAAATCCTTAATGATTGGTTCGTAATTTATCTTAGATGCAATATCTGCTTCAATAGATAAAATTGCCAAAGCTGAAAGTCTTTCCTGACCCATTGTATTTCTTACATCATTTTTTTTTATCAGTTTTGATTTTGAAAAGCTCCTCTCAGCAGAAGCGGTACTTACAGGTGTTATTAATAAAATTCGAAAGACAATGTAAATATTTGGAAAAATTTCTTTCAAATCAATCTCTATGACATATTGATGCACATGTCTCACGTCTGTAATGGTGGTTAAATTTCGGATTATATTTTGTAATTCTACCATAAGGTTCAAAATCACTGATCTTACCTACTTGCAGGACTGTGTGTAAATCTTGACTGTTTTTCAGTATTTGCTCTTTTGGAAAATTTTTAACTTGTTTAAGTTGCAGAGAAAACCAAAATTTTCAAAATATTGATTTAAAGACATAAATCTTGAATCCATATTGCTTATCATAGAATCAATCATGGTATTAAAAAAGTCGGTTTTATACTGGCTTTTGATAGATTTCTATAGGTTAATTGCCGCCTTCATAATCAAACATTCTTTTCTTTTCGGCTACCCTTTTATTTATAAAATCTTTTGGAAAATCATAACTGCTTGACTTACGAGCGTCAGACAAGCATTTTCCGAATCCAGTTTGTCAATACTCTTTGATTCAGCTACAAAATGTACACAAGTGTTCAAGAGTAATGCATAAATGGGCTTGTACAGATTGCCATTATTTGCTTATGGTATCATAATTTGCTTATGGCGTTAATAACTCAAACCATACATGTAAGGATACGATAAATCCCAAACTGAACATTTCATTTAAAATGGAAACGCAATCACTGAGTGTGTGAGATTGTTCCGTTTGGTTTTTTAAAGTTTTCTATCCATTCAACAACATCATCAAATTGTAATAATGCAGCTTTCGCCGCCTGGATTCTGCTTTTCCACCTTGTGTCTGATAAAGGCGTAATACTAAGCTTTAATTTCTCTTTGATAATTTTCCAGCGTTTACTGGAACTTGAAAATAGAAAAAAAATCTTCTGAATGAAACTAAAAAAACGTTTTTGTTGCCATTGACGAACTAGCTGATACTACCAATAACAGATTCCAGCTATGACATCCGTAAGGTGAGAAAAAATGCCCTGAAATTTATATTTAATATTAGAGTTTTAACTCCACTTTTTGTGCCTACCATATTTGCTCCATTGTCGTATGCTTGTCCACGATAGCTCTAAATATCTAAGGCATTCTTTTCTAGCTCTTCCAGTATTTCATTGGTCAAATATTCTCCAGTAGTTTCAGTGACAGCAAGAAATCCCATCAAGTTTTCTTCTATACTTCCAGTTGATGTACTATGATATCTTAGGATGACGGACATTTGTTAAATTCTACTACGATCTGTTCAGTCGAGTAAAAAAGAATAGTATTTTGCCTCTTTTATCCTACCAATCACTTCACTGGTGTATTTGACATGATTGTGATCAATTCATTTTGAATACCGTGACTTAGATAATGGTGTGCAAGTTATTTATTATCAATGGGATTTATGTGTTCCCGTAACGTAGGATCCTGCTTAGGTACCAATTTAAATAAGTCTAGGAAATTTCCAGAATTCTTAGTGTCTTCGTCTGTTTTGAGAGATTCTCTTTGACTTCTAAACGTCAGATTATGATAGGCTAAGAAACTTACGATATCAATTACAGGGCCAGCTCTAGCAGTTTTGTCGCCCCAGACAAAAATAGAAATTGCCTCTCTCTCTCCAAAACAAAATTATAATTAAAAAGATAAATTGTTCACATAGATACACACCTATAAAACTTGAATAATTCTTGAGAACAAAAAAGCAGCTTAGCAATATTATATATATATATATATATATATATATATATATATATATATATATATATATATATATGTTACGTATTGGCCGAGTGTACTATTTCGTCGAGTGTTAGAAGGTTTCCATTAAAAACATCTTCAGTGGACGTTCATCTTTTTTATTTTGAAGCACACATGAAAAGCTTAGAACAAAATTGCGGTATATTTTCACGTTGACGAGACAAACAAACTTGCGACGATTATAAAGCAAAGCGGACAGGAGACAAGCAGCAGCAACATCTTGGAGGACACCACACAAAGACACAGAGAGCAGCTATTTACATTCTTACATGATGAAGGCAAACGGACAAAGAGCGTGGTTACACCAGATTTTTGGCTTTTATATCAAAAGTGGTTATTACGTAATAATAGTTCTGATTGGCTAGAATGGGCGTGACAGGGATTTCGGACTAGCCGATTACGATTAAGATTACAATGTTAATTTTAAACCAAAGAGTTAAAGTTATTTTAAATATTAGTACAAAAAGTTAATAAAAAGGATACTAGAGTGAATTATTACATATATATATTGTTATGCTGCTTTTATTATATATATATATATATATATATATATATATATATATATATATATATATATATATGTATATAATATATATATATATATGTATATAATATATATATACATATATATATATGTATATAATTTTAAATTAAATGCAAAATAATTTTAAATTAAGGACATAATCACCAGTTATTAACTCAAACGAGTAAAATGTAGGATAAGGAATCGCACATTATTTCAGCATGCCAATTTCTTCTAAAAAGAGTCTACTGATGAAGATCACAAATGCGTATTTTACCTTAAAGTAACCACACCTAAGGCTAAAATAAAACATCTCTTGTGGCTCTCTGTTTAAAAAAATCTCTTATTGCCCCTGTCCCCTTTTGCATAACTAACACCGGACGTAGAATGGGTAAAAGGGATTTCCGTAGTGACCCCACTCCAGAATGGGTAAAAAATTACTAGTTAAAGATGTGTATACTTATTAAATTTCACATTTGATTATATAATTTCACAGCGAACTCTTAAGTTTCAACATAAAAGAAAACTGACATTAAGCATGCAAAGTATAAAATAAGGAAGTAATATACAATAAATGAAATACCAAATTCACACCCAATATTATTCAAATTTTTCGTAACAAAAATATATTTTTCAAATTCAATCCAAATACCGCCTTTAGAATTGGTCGCCCCGGGTAGTAGTCCGACCCTAGAGTCACCCCTGATCAATTAATCTCTCAAACAAATTATACTAATACTTTTGAGGTTCAAGAATTCGCCTTCCATTTTATCTGTCTAATGTTTTTCTCCGTGCTTTATTCCCTTCTCTAATGTTATCCATTGGAACATATATGCTATACGTTCTTTAGTATTCTCCTGCCTGTGTAAAATACTGTACTTAAGTGATTCCAATGACAGCACTTTTCCTGTACCATTTGAATTTGTAAGTTGCCTATAAGTCTGCATGTAAAACAGAAAACTTTATTTTTAGAACTTGAATAAACTAATCAGCGACGACGTTGAGTTTCACCGTTATTTAGTTTTCGTTTGAAATGAAAATTGGAAAAAAATGTCTATGATCATCAATCATCTTTTGGATAATATTCATCACTGTTATTTTACTGCTATGTGAGATCGCTTTGAACTACATCATGACCGGTGAAAATCTGTCATGGGAAAAGTACACAATAGTGGGTCAAAACTGGAAAATGTGTGCTTGTTTCACAACCTCGTTAACATCTCTTTTCATAGGTGAAGAACTAATATCAATATCTTCTTCTTGATTGTGACTTATGTTACTCAACGTGAACCCAGAAATCTAGCGTCAGATTAAGATTGGCAAGCTTTGGATCCGATTTCTATTTCCGATTTTCAATAGTCGGTGTATCTGAAGTAACTTCCTAATTCAATGGAGATTCAGATACGGATAAATGTTGTTGAGAAGTCGAATGAACCGATTATTTTGATTCTCCGTAAGGTCAGATTCAGTCTGACGGAGAAATTTCATCATACCTGAACTTTAAACCTGGTTGGATACCACTCTCTTTCCGCTTTTCTTTTTCTTTTTACTGCACCAGGTTCCTATTTTCTCCCTTTATCTCTATCTCTCTAAATGCCTAAGCCTGACATGATTGATAAATTATGAAAAATGCCCAGCACTAATATTATTTATTCTTACATCAAATACTTTTAAAATTCATAACATGATACAGAAACATGAAGCGAGACTGCGTCTGCATGCGATATTTTAATTGGCTTTCTAATGATGGGAAGTCCCGAGCAATGCCTTGTCTCTGACCGGGGACACCCCACGATAGCAGTGTAACTCCAGCTAATGTTGCCGGACTATATATAAATATGAGCGGAGATGACAAAGTTGAGAAATTTTATTAAAAGATAATGGAAAACAATATTTTCATGAATTATTTATTCATATGCTTTCATGCACTGAGAGAGATTAATAGAATATCTTTTTAAAAAAGTTGATATATCAATTTTTCGATATCTTATGGCGAAAAACAGATAGAGTTGAGAATTTTCGAATTTATCAAGTATAAAAACCCCTGTGGCGTGCACTTATGGATTTTCCTTACTTTTCGTTCCATTTTTTTGGCTTCGAGGTGGCACCGGTAGGCCAAGGGCAGTGGCCCACACCGCCCACGCCTTACGCCGCCTCTGCCCTCCTCTATAGGATTTCAATTTCAAAAACTCATCACTAGCGAATCTCTACTCAGGAAAAGAAACATGCTTACCAAATTCCAAATCTGTCGGTCTAATAGTTCAAAAACGAGAAGTATTATTTTTAATTATAATACCCTCGGATGTTAAGTTGGTCCGAACCTGTTCTTGCAGATTTCTATTCAACTAAAGAAAATTCTGCAAAACCCGTTTTCTTAGCGGATCTTTGAAATAACAACAAAAAACCATGTTTATAAAATTTCAATTCTGTCCGTCTAATAGTTTCTGAGGACTCATGATAAGCGAGTGTGTGAGTCTCTTTTTCCTATACCAGTGGTCTTCGAACTTTATCGACGCACGGAACCCTCAGAACTAGAATGTTTTCGGGAACCCCACTCTCTACCCTTAGAAGAACACACAAATCTGAATAGCATATTTAAAGTAAATCAACATTTTATATTTTCTATAAAAACAATATTAAAAATGTATTGTATTTGTTATTAATTTTTTAAACATAATATTAATGTAATTTATTAGTTAATAGCGTTAACATATTCATAATTTTCTTTTCACATTTTTATTTTTCTTCATGTAAGCCCTTGGCAAGCATCGCGAAACTGCAGGGTTCCATGGAACACAGTTTGAAGACCACTGTCGTTTATACAGAGTGTTTTTTTCCAGGTATAGAAGTTTAAGTTGGCATTACTTTCCAAGATGGCGACCAATTTAATAGCTGTCAAGTGATTTATTCTCATCATAAATAGACTCACGCCTGAACAACGCTTTCAAATTATGCAATTTTATTTCGAAAATAATGGTCGATTTTCATTAGCGAATTTTGTTTAGTGACGAAGCGCACTTCTGGTTGAATGGCTACGTCAACAAACACACTGCCGCATTTGGAGTGAAGCTAATCCACAAGTGTATGTCGAAACACCGTTACATCCAGGAAAAACTGACTGTTTGGTGCGCTTTATGGGCTGGTGGAATCCTTCTTCAAAAACGATGAAGGCCACAACGTTACAGTCAATGGTGATCGGTATAGAGCCATGATTACTAACTTTTTCATTCCTGCATTGAACAATCATGATGTCCAGGATCTGTGGTTCCAACAAGACGGCGCAACATGTCACACAGCTCGTGCCACAATCGATTTATTGAAAGACACGTTGGGTGACCGCCAAATTTCACGTTTTGGACCTGTGAATTGGCCTCCAAGATCTTGTGATTTAACACCGCTAGACTATTTTCTGTGGGGCCATGTTAAGTCATTGGTCTAAGCGGATAAGCCACAAACGCTCGATCATTTGGAAGACAACATTCGCCGTGTTATTGCCGATATACGGCCACAAATGTTGGAAAAAGTCATCGAAAATTGGACGTCCAGATTGGACTACATCCGAGCCAGCCGTGGCAGTCATATGCCAGAAATCATATTTAAAATGTAATGCCACAAGATTATCTTTCGAATAAAAAAAAATCATGTCAATCGAATAATACATCGTTGTTTTATAGCAATTTAAAGTTCTATACCTGTAAAAAAAACACCCTTTGTATATGGCTGAATTTTTTATACTTGTGCGTAGTATTTTAAAAGTGAAGAATTAAGAACTTTAAACGAAATTTAACGAGCAACTTTGTAAATCTTTTTCATAGAAATAAACTCAACAATTTATGAGCCAAGTACGATTTATTTCGATAAAAACTGTCTTTAAATTTGAATGGTTTTTTCCCCAACGAGGTGTCGGACCTAGTACATGCCCCGGGAGCTGGTATAGCTTTTTAGTGCGGCACCATTTTGGTGGAATACCAATCATCACAATGAATTTTTGGCACCCATTTTCTTCCCTAGAGAGAGACACTTGAGCTCTTCCAATGCGAAATGGTGTTAGGAATTTAATTTTGCCAAGAACATCCAAGCCAAACAGTCCCTCTAGGGATGTTTAACTTGCCGTATGTTCATACGACATGGACGCTATCGATTTTCTGCATCATGAAAATTTACCGACTTGGGCCAGGGTTGAACCTGCAACCTTAGGCGTACAAAGCTAGTAACAAGCCAACTATGCCACCTATTTGGCAATTTGAATGTTAACATTCAAATTAACATTAATTAATTGTTTATGTTGTAATGATTTGCTCGGAAAAAATAATCAATATATATGGATTCAAAACTATTTAAAACTAACCTTTCACATATATCAATAAAGATTAATCATTACAAAACCTGAATATCAGCATGAAATAATTATAAATGTTACTATATCAATAAAATACTCTGGGAAGGAAATCGCGAAACTGTAGGAAGAGAGATAAGTTGCAATTCAAACATATACTCGAATCCAGAAAATAAAGGAATTCCAACCAGACTAATAAATCATTTCTTTTTATTTCCTACATGCATTGTAATGCTTAAGAAGAAAGGATGATTCATTAAGAAGGAAAATTCCAAATGGAAAAAGATTGAAAGAATGGAAAAACGATTACTAATTGCTTTGTGGAATCTTTCTTCAGTAAAAAAAAACTCTTTGAGGAAATGGAATGTCATTGTTGTGGGTAGCTGAACATGTTCGATGATAATGGTTGAAACTCATAAGAGAAACATTTTTTTATCAGTTTAAGATGAGTTTTCCCCCAAATAAGAATAATTTAGCTCGTTGGTTCTTAGCTAGTATGTATATCTGTGCTAGATTTCTCAATAAATCATCCGTTTATATCGGCATATATTACGCGCACCACCGAATAACGTGCACTTTCAAGCTGTATTTTTAGTTGTATTTACCGCATAACGTGAACCCAGGGACATCTTAAGGCAAGTGCCAACTGCACCCGGGCCCAGGGCCTCGCCCTTGGTGGTGGCTTCGTTTCGTTCTTGTCTATGTCTTAATAAGATCATGATCCCGATAATTTAAATGGTTAAATATTATTTCCGCACATATTCTTCAAAAAGAATGGAGAATTTTAAATTACATGTGTTGTAACGGGTCTATCCGCGAACTTTCTACTAATCCTCATGGGGTTAAATTATTCTTTTTAACTGCATTGTTTCCCACACTCCTCACTTAACTGCAACTGAGTGCGCCAGACTTTCCACTCCTCACTTAACTGTAACTGAGTGCGCGAGATTTTCCCGCTTTCCTACCCCAACTGAAACTTTTTGGAACCCGGTACCGGGACATTCTGTAAACTAAAACGCAACGGACGGACGCAAGGTCTTGTTCGCATCAATCCGCAGCACCTTCAAGGGTGTAATTTTCATTTAACCGCATTATTACCTTTTAGTGTAAACTTTAACTGTAAATATTTATTTTCTTGTAATATAAATTTAAGTACTATCTCCATCTCTGGCTATTATTCGAACTCAACCAACGGCATCATTTGGAGGCACCGACGAGATTCGTCAACGATTCAGAGAAACAAGAGATAAGTACTATTTTATATTTTCATTCAACGTTTGACTTTGGTTTCTCTTACTGATTCATTCCATCCATATTTCGTTTTATCAATTAATGGATGCCGAAACGGCTACAGTGCTTCGCGGCAGAGCGAAGGCTGCACTTACAAGAACTATAAATTTCATTGATAAAAATGATCAAACTTTTGACAAAAATGATATACGCAACAAGTTAGAGAAACTTGAATTAACTTATACGGAATTTGATAAAGCGGATGCTGCTTTACCTATCGAATCCTCTGAAATGGAAGAATTCGAAACAAAATATTACGAAACCAAAGCCAAGCTACAAAATATCTTAGAAAATTTATCTGTGAGAACATATGTATATAATGATAATTCTGATGTCTTTGAAAATGTCTCAAATATGAAATCTAGCAATTTTAAGTTGCCAAAAAATTAATATTGAGCGTTTTTCTGGTGATTATAAAAATTGGCCTTCATTTAAGGATTTATATGTATCATTAGTGCATGATAATATGTGTTTATCGAATATACAAAAGTTTCAATATCTCAGAGGTTTATTGCTGTCAGAACCAGCAAATATAATTAAGCACATTCCCATTACTGAAACGGCTTATAACGAGGCTTGGGAAAAATTATTAGCTCGTTATGATAAAAAGAAGCAAATCATTTTTCACTCATTAAAACCTTCATGGAACAACCTTCTTTTAACGATACTAACTCTCACAACTTACGCAACATAGCAGACACTTCCGACGAAGTAATTAGAGGTCTTAAATCTATTGATACTAAAGCAGAGTCTAGAGATGTATGGTTGATTTACATTTTGTTACAAAGGTTGATCCTAAAACGCGCCAAGAATGGGCGCAATTCTCAAATAATATTGATTTTCCCACATTTGAAGCATTTATAGAATTTTTAAATAACAGATGTACATGCTTAGAACTTTATAATGTTAGCGTTACTCATGAAAAACAACCTTATATTAATAAATCGAAATTTAACAATAGTTTAAAATGTTCTTGTTGTAAAATGAATCATCTTGTTTTCAAAGGTTCTAAATTTAAAGAAATGTCTGTTAAAGAGCGTATACAACTTGTTAATAAACAAAAATTATGTATGAACTGTTTATCTGATAGGCACACTGAGTCACATTGTAATTCAACTTTTACTTGCCACTATTGTAAGAAAAAGCATCATTCGCTATTACATGATAATAATTTTAAAAATTTCGCAATGTCAGCAAATAAATCTCATCGTGCTGAAGGTCAAAACCAGACAGGAAATGATACTAATCAAAGCAAAGAAGTTGCAGCTTCCGTGAACTCTATACAAACATGTTTTTCTTTATTACCAACTTTAAGCGTTAACATTAAAAATATTTTGGGGAGAACTGTCAAGTTCGAGTTATGGCGGACAGCGGAAGTGAATCAACATTCATTTCGGAAAAATGTTTAAAACTGCTAGGCCTGAAAAAGAAAAAACGCTAGATTTCAAATTAAAGGATTGCAAGATTCTAAAATCGCGATGACTAGAGGGTGTGTTGAAATAGATTTAGTATCGTTACATGACCCCAAGGTCAAACTACCAGTTAAAGCATATGTTTTGGAAAAACTAACTGCTCCGTTACCAACGGAAAAATAAACGAAACACATTTCTCTCATTTAAAAATGCCTGCTTAGCGGATCCGAAATTTTTTATCTCAAACAATATCGATATGATTCTCGGATCTGACTACTTTTTTTTCTATTTTGCTTCCTGGGCAAATTACTTGCTCTCAAAGTAATTTAATCGCTCAAAATTCCATTTTTGGTTTCCTAATTTCAGGCAAATTAACTGAGTCTTTAAACTCAAATTCAATGCTAAATCTTCACATTAATGGTACAAATATTGACAATCAATTAAAGCAATTTTGGGAATTAGAAGAAATTCCTAACGTAAAAGATAAATTATTAACTTCTGAAGAGCAATTTGTGGAAACACATTTTCAAAATACTTATGCATGTAATTCCGATGGACGCTTTGTTGTAAAACTTCCATTTTATAAATCAAATTCAGAATTGGGAGACTCAAAACCCGCAGCAATTTCTCGCTTATTAGCAATGGAGCGGAAATTTAAAAATAACCCAGATTTTGAAAAACAATACAAAGAATTCATGAACGAATACGAATCGCTAGGTCACATGAGCTTAGTAAATTCCAGATCCCATACTTCCAAAGATCAGAATTTTTTACCGCATCACGCCGTTATCAAGCCATCCAGCCTTACAACAAAGTTAAGAGTAGTTTTTGACGCATTTTGCAAAACTACAAATGGTACGTCATTAAATTCTCTGCTAGGAGTAGGTCCCAAATTACAAAGGGATATTTTTGAAATATTGCTTAATTTTAGAATTCCTAGAATTGTATTTACAGCGGACGTTGAAAAAATGTACCGTCAAATTTTAGTAGCTGATGAAGATCAGAAATACCAACAAATTCTGTGGAGAAATAACTCTAGTGAAAACATTCGCACATACAAGCTAAAAACTGTCACCTACGGTTTAGCCTCAGCTTCCTTTTTGGCCACTAGGTGTATTAAGCAAATCGCTCTCGATGATAAAGATAATCCCAACCTCTCCCGAGTTTTACAGGAAGATATTTATATGGATGATTTACTATCAGGAGCAGATACGCCAAATAACGCAATCTCCATTTGCAAGGACATTGCTCATGTTTTGAGTACTCGCGGATTTCATTTAAGAAAATGGAATTCTAATTCCACCAAATTTCTCGCTCAATTTTCAGAACATAGTTCTCATGATGCACGAGTTGAATTTTCCAAAGATTCTAATGAAAGTTCTAAAGTATTAGGCTTATTTTGGAATTCATCCAATGACACTTTTGGTTTCCAACCATCGCTTGAACTTACACCACCACTCACAAAGAGACGTATTTTATCTGAATCTTCCAAAATTTTCGATCCTTTAGGACTTCTTTCACCTTGTACAGTATTCATGAAGATTTTTATCAAAAACTTTGGCTTACAAAAACAGATTGGGATTCTCCCATTCCACAACAATTAACAGAGGATTGGCTTAGGTTTCAAAAGGCCTTTAATGCCATCAACTACCTCACTGTTCCCAGATGGGTCATCCTTACAGCAGACAACATAGTAGAATTGCATGGTTTTGCAGATGCTTCTTCATTAGCTTATGCTGCTGCAATCTACTGTCGGCAGAAACACAACGGCAAAATAAAGGTTCAACTACTTGTATCAAAAACTAAAGTAGCCCCTGTTAAACAAGTTTCCATTCCTCGATTGGAGTTGTGCGGTGCACATTTACTATCCAAGCTATTTAAATCGGTCTTACGGACATTAAAATATTATACCTTTGATGTATTCGCTTGGACGGATTCTAAAATAGTTCTCTCCTGGCTGTCTGGTCATCCTCGCCAATGGAAAACTTTCGTAGCAAATAGAACATCTGAAATTATAGAAGTTCTACCTACAAAGCATTGGAGACATGTGCCTTCTAAGGAAAATCCCGCAGATATTGCATCCCGAGGTATTGATCCTAAATGCTTACCTGATTGCAAGTTATGGTGGCAAGGACCACCCTGGCTAAGGCTAGAAACTTCTAGTTGGCCCAAGGCTGAATCCAGTTGCGATAAGGCTTCGGATGAGGTAAAAGCGGAACAAAAATCAGTCTCCATCTTCAATCTGTTTACTCACACATCAAATGATGTAATTCATGGTTTATTCGAACATTACTCTTCACTCACCAAAGTAATTCGCATTTTTGCTTATTGCCAAAGATTTATTAAAAACTGTAAAAAGATAGCATCTCAGGGATCATCGATCAGTTCATCCCATATTAATACTACTTCACTTACCTTTTCGGAAACCAAAACCGCTGAAGAAACCATCATTCGTTGGGTTCAAGGTTTTTACTTTCAGGAAGAAATACGAAGCATTAAAAAACAGATTTCTCTGCCACCCAAAAGTCCATTACGTTCCCTCCATCCATTCATAGATGAACATGGTTTAGTACGGGTGGGAGGGAGATTGCAAAATTCCCAGCTTCCATTCAATTCCAAGCATCCTATCATACTTCCTTCTCAGCACAGTATTAGTGAACTCCTTATCAAGGAACAACACATTGCTCATTTACATGCTGGGCCGACTTTGTTAGCTCACGTTCTTCGACAGTCCCATTGGATCGTAGGAAGTAGAAAATTAATTAACAAATGTATTAGAAAATGCTTAAAGTGTAACAAATTCAAAACATCCACCACAACACCACAACTGATGGGCAATTTACCAAAACACCGTGCCACGCTGGAGAGACCTTTCTTCAGTTGCGGTATTGATTATGCTGGTCCTGTACTGATTAAATGCAACAAAGGTCGAGGGACTAAATCTACAAAGGGTTACATTGCTTTATTTGTATGCTTAGCAACTAAAGCTGTTCATATTGAAGCAGTCGGAGACTTAACAACTGATTCCTTCATAGCTGCACTTCGTCGTTTTAGTGCTCGTCGTGGTGCTCCCCGCCACATTTATAGTGACAATGGAACCAATTTTGTTGGAGCTCGTCGAAAACTTGACGAAATACGGAAGTTATGGCTTTCTTTACCAACTAATGAAGCCATCTCTTACTACTTATCCAAATCTTCAATAGATTGGCACTTTATCCTCATCACCACATTTTGGAGGTATTTGGGAATCAGGAATTCGATCCGTCAAATTTCATCTGAAGAGAGTATTGGGAGAAACCATATTAACTTTTGAAGAGTTAACAACCTTGCTCACACAAATCGAAGGATTACTAAATTCCAGGCCTCTCTCCTACGTTAATGACTCTGACATAGAATGCATATCTACGCTCACACCTTCACATTTTCTTACAGGTGATGTTCTTCTTTCAGTTCCAGAGGAGCTTCCTTCAACCTCCAACCACAGAGATCGTTGGGAGTTGCTACAGAACATCAAACGGGGCTTTTGGAAGAAGTGGAGTTCCGAATTTATCTCCTCCTTACAACCTCGCAAGAAATGGCAGGACGCACAACCAAACTTGAAGGAAGATGACATCGTATTGATCAAAGAGGAGGGTCCTCCTGGTACATGGCCAATGGCTCGAGTTCTTCAAGTGCATCCAGGCAACGACGGACTGGTTCGTGTTGCAACTGTGAAAACCCAAGACTCAGTGTTTAAACGACCTGTCCATAAACTTCACAAACTTCCCATATATCCGAACTAGTTCGGATATAGGGTGGGAGTATGTTTCCCACACTCCTCACTTAACTGCAACTGAGTGCGCCAGACTTTCCACTCCTCACTTAACTGTAACTGAGTGCGCGAGATTTTCCCGCTTTCCTACCCCAACTGAAACTTTTTGGAACCCGGTACCGGGACATTCTGTAAACTAAAACGCAACGGACGGACGCAAGGTCTTGTTCGCATCAATCCGCAGCACCTTCAAGGGTGTAATTTTCATGTAACCGCATTATTACCTTTTAGTGTAAACTTTAACTGTAAATATTTATTTTCTTGTAATATAAATTTAAGTACTATCTCCATCTCTGGCTATTATTCGAACTCAACCAACGGCATCATGCATGTTCTATTCAAAACTTTCTCTCGAAGAAGAAAACATGATTTATTCAAATGAGTTGTTCTATTTAAGCAATGATATTTAGGTACACGATGTTAGTTGACGGATAGTCGCTGGATGGTCTATTAATGATAATTGCAAATTAAAAGTGATAAATTTGTGCTTAAGATTTACGACCGGAGGTCATACAATTAAGACAAATAATTACAGTGAATCCTAGCATAGAAGTCTAGAGTGATCCAAGAATAAGTGGAGTAGATTATACACTCATGGACAAAAAAGTTCGCGCACCAAGAAGGAGTGGTCCAAATGCAACGAAATTTAACATTTATAATGACTATTTTGATATAAGTAAACGATTAGAAAATCAAAGAAAAAGGATAATTTATTTCAGAGAAAAGGGCAAAAGAATTGAAGATTTAATACCCTGTTGAACTCCCTCTAGCGCGAATGCACGAAGTGATACGATCGTGCATTGAGGTATACAAGTTCTGTATGATGTCTTGAGACATTTCGTTTCATATTTTCTGTAACCTTGCCTTTAGTTCGTTCAGACTCGTGAAATGCCCAACTCGCCATCCCAAATGATTGCAGATATGCTAGATTGGATACAAATATGGGGATTGGGCAGGTCAAGGAAGGGTAGTAACAGTGTCGAGACAGTCTTGTGACACCCTTGCCGTGTGAGGAGGCCGAGCATTGTCTTGTTGAAAAATGGCTCCTGGGAAGTGTTGCATGTGTGGCAACACATGTGGTTGCAGAATGTCATGGACATACCGCTGAGCTGTCATGGTGCCACGGATCAATACTAGGGATGACCGTGTATTGTAGGCAATGATACTTCATACCATCACACCAGCTGTGGGAGCGATGTAGTGCTATAAAGTAAATGCAGGATTAAGGCGTTCACCACGGGGTCTTCATACACGAGCACGGTTGTCATCATTACTGACATTGAATCTGGATTTGTCGCTAACGATGACTTGGTTTCATTCCGTCGCAGTTCAGTTTCCTCGTGCGCGGCACCACTCCAAACGGAGGCGTTGATGCGTGAGCGTCAAGGGCAGAGTACGTAATGGGCTCCGTGATCCCAAATGTCCTTCAGCCAAGGGCCTTGGTATGGTTCGAGAAGACACATGGACCCCTAGTGAAGGTGCTACCTGTACCTGGATAGCGGCCGATGATGCATTTGGAGGTACGCGTGCATGTCTCACGATGTGGAGGTCTTCTCGACGACTGGTCTGTCGAGGGCGTCCTAAGTCTGGTCTTCGTGTAAATGACATCTCTCGGATCCACTGGTCCCAACACCTCCTCACAACACAATCAGAGTAGCCTAATTGACGAGCTACTCACCTAGATGACCACCCAGCTTCAATCATGCCATTGATTCTTCCCCTCTCAAAACGCGACAGCTGCTCATATTGTCTTCGAAAACGGCGTAACGGCATGTCTACCTCAGCTCTTCCTTTATAAGCGATTCAGCGCACTCAAAAAAGCTTTGTTTACCTGTTTTATACTCCACGGGAAACGACGTTAAGCACCCTCTACCGACTATACGTAAGGCACAATCACGCTGCATTTCTAACCATTTGCAGATCTCACCGACATGTACCTTCATGGCAAGTTTCGTTACGATCCCGCTATTATTTCTTGGTGCGTTAATTTTTTTGTCCATGAGTGTACTTATACATGTTAAGTAGCCTTATGCCGTGCGATTGCTCTTCTAAATATTTACTAAGTGCATTTCCTACCTTTAGTTGTGTTTACTAGGTAAAGATGATAAATAAAATTGAATTTAAACTTGTTAGGACTGATCTTTGTTCGAACCCTCAAACACCAACAACAGCTAGTCAGTTGTTACAGTGTCAACTGGCAAAAGTGGCAAGGCTGTATTATTATGTGATGACTGTTGTCCATGTCTAGGCCTAGGCCTAATGCCATAAACAATCACTCAAATAATTTAGTCGAAATGCGGCCATCGGTCGAGTTAGCCTAGGTTTTTAAGATTGTGAGTCGTGCTTATTTATTTGTTTCAAATTACCTTTCGAATGAATATTTGACAATTTCCTCTTTTAAAGATCTCAGGAAGAGCTTATACTTTTGCTTAGGGGTCAAAGGCCTAAAAAATCTTAATATTTCTCTGGGCCCAGGGCAGTTGTAGACAGATATCTGGCAGCAATACGTCATCAATTGCTAGTTTACTTTTATACAGTTAAAAATATTTTTTTATTATATTTCTCACTTTTACTATCCAAAATTGGGTTCTTATTAAAGATAAAGTTACTTCAGCGACAACATAAAATGATTATAGTAATGGAAACTTTATGTTTAATAATAAGGGTAAATTTATGTTTAGAGAAGAAAAGCATTTTTATAAACTGCAAACATCTCGAAACTATATACGATGAAACAAAGAATCAGTCTTCATTTTAAAGTAATTAATTTATACAATTAAATAATCGACAGTTCCAAAGTCGGAAAATATTGAATTTTGAATCAATATTACACAAAAAGTTACTTAGCTTCATCAAAAAAAGTTGTTACATTCATCCTTTTTAAAGTATGCGACTACGTTCGGAACCGTGATTTTGCAAAGCACATAAATGGATAATTTTCATGATATTTAGTGTCACTTAGATTAGAATATATGCATACAATTGTTTTAAGGACATTTTGACAAAAACAATTTATTTAAATATATTTTGGCAAAAAATTAACTTAGAATAATCTTTTTTCCAAATGTCCTCCTTTTGTGAAAAATGCTTCTATTATAATAATATTTTGCCTGTATATAGCTCAGACCTCTCTACAGAGGCTCAACTAAAATTTTTGAAACATATAACTTAGAAGTGGGTTTATTCATATTTTACGACAACAGAGGGGAGAAATTTTAAGAAAAAAACGCCAATAATTATTTCAATTGGTGGAAACTCTGAAAATAATGTGAATTTTTCAAAACTTCTAGTTGCGCCTCTTTAGAGAGGTTTCAACTATATACAGGCAAAATATTATTATAATAGAAGCATTTTTCACAAAAGGAGAACATTTGGAAAAAAGATTATTCTAAGTAAATTTTTTGCCAAAATATTTTATTTAAATAAATTGTTTTTGTCAAAATGTCCTTAAAATAATTTTATGCATGTATTCTAATCTGAGTGACACTAAATATCATGAAAATTATCCATTTATGCGCTTTTTTAAAATCACGGTTCCGAACGTAGTTGAACGTAAATTGATTAAAACACATACAATTATTACGCTACATAAAACAATCGTCAGAACCTTACTTATTTATGAATATGAAACTCGAATTTTTACTAAATCTCAGACTGAACAGCTAGTTACATTTGCGTGAATAGTTCTTAGGTATATCTTTGGTGCTGTGAATGAGAGAATGGATTGTGGAAACAATGACATAATTTTAAATTATGTAAGCTATTTAAAAAGAAGCAGATGTCATTAAATCCATCAAGATGGGTCGTTTGAGGTTTGCAGGCCACATCTGCCGCATGGACCCTTCATACTTGACGTTCTAAATTTTTAATTACAAACCTTTTCGAACTAGGACTAGTTGTAGGCCCGAATTGAGATGGGTTGATTGAGTAGAGGACGATTTTAAAGTTATAATTGTGACTAATTGGAGAACTGTTGCTAAGCGGAAATCGGAAAGGAAGAGGGTTCTTGAGAATGTCATGGCCTACCCAGGGCGGCTGTGTCAATAGAAGCAGTATAAGATATATAGCTGTGAGGAAATTATAACGTTTTACAATTTGCTTATGAGAACTTACAGAATATTTTAAACTCTCATGAGTATGATTGGGTACATAGAACGTAAGTGTAAAATACCCGAAAGTTTTATTTCACAACCATTGTTTTCAGTGCAGATTAAAGCTAATTTCGGGCCCTGGGCGAAGAAGATCTAAAGGGTGTTTTTTTACAGGTATAGAACTTTAAATTGCTATAAAACAACGATGTATTATTCGATTGACATGAATTTTTTTTATTCGAAAGATAATCTTGTAAAATTACATTTTAAATATGATTTCTGGCATATGACTGCCACGGCTGGCTCGGATGTAGTCCAATCTGGACGTCCAATTTTCGATGACTTTTTCCAACATTTGTGGCCGTATATCGGCAATAACACGGCGAATGTTGTCTTCCAAATGATCAAGCGTTTGTGGCTTATCCGCATAGACCAATGACTTTGCATAGCCCCACAGAAAATAGTCTAGCGGTGTGTGTTAAATCACAAGATCTTGGAGGCCAATTCACAGGTCCAAAACGTGAAATTAGGCGGTCACCAAACGTGTCTTTCAATAAATCGATTGTGGCACGAGCTGTGTGACATGTTGCGCCGTCTTGTTGGAACCACAGCTCCTGGACATCATGATTGTTCAATTCAGGAATGAAAAAGTTAGTAATCATGGCTCTATACCGATCACCATTGACTGTAACGTTGTGGCCTTCATCGTTTTTGAAGAAGTACGGACCAATGATTCCACCAGTCCATAAAGCGCACCAAACAGTCAGTTTTTCCTGGATGTAACGGTGTTTCGACATACACTTGTGTATTAGCTTCACTCCAATCGCGGCAGTTTTGTTTGTTGACGTAGCCATTCAACCAGAAGTGCGCTTCATCGCTAAACAAAATTCGCTTATGAAAATCGGGAACAACGGCAATCTCGTTTTGGGCCCTTTCGACGAATCTACGCCTTGCTTGATGATCGTTTTGATGAATTGCCAAACCAAACTGAGAATAAATCACTTGACAACTGTTAAATCGGTCGCCATCTTGGAAAGTAATGCAACTTGAACTTCTATACCTGGAAAAAAACACTCTTTATAACCAAGATTTTATTCATAATTGGGCCATGAAACGTTCTTGATTGAATCATTTTAAATAACTCATTTGATTTTTGAGACTCAATATTAAAGCTTTATACTAATGGAGGGATACAAAATAATATTCGTTCTTTTTATTAATATTCTAGGTAAATTATTGCGTTAGTATAGTATATGATGTGGGTAACAAAAAGTCAGTATGAAAGATAAACCATAAGATATAGTTTTTTTGCTCTACCAAACTCATTTATACATTGCAGCCAGTACCGTAACTACTAGTGGAGTGAGTACCCTATATATGAAGCTTTAATTAAAAAAATAAATAAATAAGAAAAATCCGAAAATTAAACTTTGTTTACGATATTTTGATTTTCCCTTTTCAAGCCTAAAAGTTATCTTCAAAAAAGAAACAAATTTTATTTGTAATAAAACAAAAACAAAAAGTGATACTTGCAAATGCATCGATGATTAATCAGATTATGTTATCTTTGCTACAAGATGGCACCCACTATTACGGGTTGACTTAAACGAAAGTTTTCTAATTTAGGCTACCGGAAAAAACAAGGTAGGAAATAATAGTATTCACACAAAAATGTTCTGCAATTCGGAGTGCTAGAATGTTAGGAACAGAAAAACCGCTAAGGCAGCGTGTTTTCTTATCAAGAGAACAGATTAGCAATTGCTTGTTATTAGCTTCCAGTGATTATGAGTAAATAGCGATCTGTTTATGTGTGGTCTATAGCGACTATTTCGAAAATTGCGTTCTCACCTACACACATAAAACCTTGTTTTATTGGACTCGGAACATTCTTAAACAGCAGATTAATTGAATTACCCTATAGGTCGTCAGAGAAGCTTCTGACTTCTTCAGATTCGCCAGGACAAATCAAGTAAGGAACAATGAGACTACGTACAAATTTATAAAGAAATTGATAAATGTGTTAGACACATACTTTATTACGCGCAAATTTTTCCTTCGACTTAAACGTCTAAGGCAGCGACCCGCACGTGCTCCGACAGATCTTTCTGAGTGGCCCGGCCATGGCCAACTGCACTAACAAATTCAATTATTTAAGACGAATGTATTAAAAATTTAACGAGAAAATAAAGAAATCAAATATATTAATTTTGATATCGATGTGGTGCTGGTATGAATTGCGCGAAAACTTTTTTCTTTTTGCAACAGCAACAAAATATTTATGGAAGGGGTTGAGTTAGGCTTGGGATAATTCACGAAAGGAAATCGAAATTACCACATAGCAAGGTAAAAAATGCATAAAACCTATTTTTTGGTGAGATGTTTGGTGGCCCCTAATTTAGTTATGAGATAAAATACAAAATAATTAATACTTTGATCAATTTTCAGCTTATCAAAAGCCCTTAGTCTTATAGTGCGTCCTTTCCCCTCCTTCACGCATTGATCCTCATGTTGCGGCCCGCATGAAATATTTGTCATCTATATGTGGCCCGGCGGAAAAAAAGGTTGAGTACCTCTGGTCTAAAGTATTTACTTTGTGACGAATCTATACGGCACCTTATCACTAATACTCTTAGGCGTCTTTGGGGATTGTAAATTTGCGTATATTTCCAACCAGCTCTGAAAGGAGAAAACGGGATATGCAAATAAATTAAGGTATTTAAGGAAAGCGTTGTAAGTTAGCAGATAAAAGGCCATTGAGCCAAGAGAAGTAGTGTCGAAGTTAAAAAGGTTCAAGTGGATTGCGTGATTAGAGTCTTACTGTTATTAGTCAGCGAAATACCATTGGAAGGATTGGTCTACCTGGAGAGAACGACATTATAGCCAGGTGATATTTATATCTTAGTTTATCTGACCACAAGAGTTAATATATAATAAAGTTTGTGTAAAGTTAATGAATGATAGTAATTAAAGTTGCGTATATTTCTCGGTCTTCTTATTCCGGTAAACCCGTTCGATATTGAGCTTAGTAGTTGATTAATATCCTATTTTGTGATTTAAATTAATATTACAGGTAGATCCCTTTGACGTAGACATATTGTTTAATATTTGTATTTAGAAGGTTGATAATTGATTCAAGTGAATAAATAATATTTGTTATTGTAAAAATGTCGTCTGGTAATTCTTTGCCTCAATTCAATCTTAGTGTCCAGGTTGGAACCCAGGGGGGTTCTCACAACTTTGATTATTAAAAAATAATCAACCATACAGTTGTAAAAAGTGCTCAAGGTAGGGAGGAACAGAAATATATTGACCTTGTGATATATTGAAAATGAAACACAGTCAAGATAAATATATTTAAGCTTTAATTTCCGCAAGAACCGACTCGCCATCTCACATACCTCCCTTCGCTATCTTACTCTGGGCGTCTCTCAAATAGAAACTCTTCTCAGCTCGCTATCTCAAATCTAACACGGCTTTGATTGGGAGTTCGAGCTGCGCATGCGTTTAGAAGAGTCCATCTTGGAACGTAGAAGAAATGGATTTCAGAAGCCTTTTCTGCCCCCCTACAGTCTAAGGAAGACCTCATTGTGGTTATTTCGTATCAGAGGAAGTCAACTGGTTTTTATGATAATAATATTCACTACACCCTAGAGCAAGGGTAGCCAACCTTTTTGAAAAAAGTGCCATAATTTGATTTTAAAAAAATTATGCGTGCCGTTTCTAATTTTTTCAACAGAAGAAAAAGTATGGAAACGTGAAAAAATACTACGTAGGCTGTTCACTAAGTAATAAGACTAATTTTACTGCCGCAAAACGACTCATCGGAATGTTAATTTCTGTGGCATAAGAAAAGTCTGTTGTCTTTCTTAACAAAAGCTAACAACAGATGGCATGTACAGACTCGTATTCTTGAGTATCACATGATCGAACTGAAGCGTGTTTGTAGGCGCTTACGAGACGCGGCCAGTTGTCGAAATGGAAGCAAAAATCAGCATCGGAGACCTTTGATATGATACGACATGATTAAAGACTGGAACAAGATGGCAACAATGTCTTAAAACGCTTTATTACAGCAGACGAAGCTTGGTTGTATTACTATGATCCAACCATAAAACAACAAAGCAATGAATGGAAACATCTATCTTCAACTACTCCCAATAAAGCAAAAACTGTGAAATCGGCTGGTAGAGTTATGACCATAATTTTTTTTAATTATGAAGGAATTGTGTATCATCACGCTGCCGAACTCGGTACTACCGTAAACGACTCGTACTAAGCGAATGTCCTGCGAACAATGGTACAGCACGTTAGAAGGAAACGTCCATTGCTTCGAAATGGCTTCCTATTGCACCATGACAATGCCCGACCACATATTGCTCGTTGCGTATAGGGTGTTTCTCTGAAGAGCAACGTAGGGATTTTACCACACCCTCCGTACAGTCCTGATCTCACTCCATGCTATTTCTGTGGCTGCTTCCTCAACTTAAGAAACCATTACGTTGTAAATGTTTTGCAAGCAACAAAGCACGAGTAAAGGCTGCGGAGGCGGTTTTGAAACAACTCTCATAAAACGGACTTTCACATGTTTTTAAGAAGTGGACAGAACTTTGGGATAAATGCATTGCGTGCCACGGAAGTTATTTTGAAAAAAAACCATGTAAATGATGACGATTAAAGGTATTCTGTTTGGTTTTTTTTTTCATAATTTTAGTCTTATTACTTATTGAACAGCCCTTGTACTTATTTGCTAATAATGGGGTTTTTACGCAAATAGCACATTTTTTAATGTTAGTCTACGTAGTCGAAATTTAAAAATAATATGATAAATAAGACAAAATAACAAATTTAGGGGTTTTTTTTCGTTAGTAAACTTTTTACAGGTTTTGTCAGTGAGGTTAGGGTATAAAATAAAAATGAGTAACTTGAATGATTTAAATCTTAATGATTATTAAATATTCAGTTCTTACTTAACGTGGCTTTTGAATTAAAATTTTTTTAAAAGTCAATTATACTGGCGGAGAAAAAAATCCTAATACCAAGAAATAATTGTGTTAGATAATGAAATTTGGTAGGCGTTTTTATACATCTGAAAGATGACATAGATTCAATTTTCGCACTTAAGTGTGGCGCTAGAACTGGCAATTCAGGGTTGCTTTCAATGTGGGCTGTAAAGTTCGTGAGCATTGTTTGACTGTGAAATTTTACGTATTGAGTTGATGTTAGCCAAGAATACTTTTAAGAAGCCATTATCGACCACTCACCGAGTTTGGACGAGGTCGTGTTATAGGGTTACGAGAAGGTGGATTTTCTTTCCACGATATTGCAGAAAGACTTCGCCGGAATGTATCCACTGTGCATGATTGTTTGGAACAGTGATCAAGAATTGGTGCTGCCTCAAGAAGATTTAGTTCCGGGAGTCCACATGGCTCTACTGAAAGGCATTCGGGCATTGTACTGCGTCTGCGGCAGAAATTCGAGCTGCAGTTGGATCGACAGAGACGCAACGAACTGTTAAGAAATCCGTTACTTTAAGGTATCCGACTATGTTCGGAACCGTGATTTTAAAAAAGCACATAAATGGATAATTTTCATGATATTTAGTGTCACTTAGATTAGAATATACGCATACAACTGTTTTAAGGACATTTTGACAAAAAAAAATTTATTTAAAAACAATATTTTGGGAAAAAATTAACTTAGAATAATTTTTCTCTTTCCAAATGTTCTCCTTTTGTGAAAAATGCTTCTATTAGAATAATATATTGCCTGTATATAGCCCAGACCTCTGTTCAGAGGCTCAACTAGAATTTTTGAAATATATAACTTAGAAGTGGGTTTATTTATATTTTACGACAACAGAGGGGAGCAATTTTAAGAAAAAAAAACGCGAGAATAATTATTTCAATTGGTTGTAACTCTGAAAATAATGTGAATTTTTCAAAATTTCTAGTTGAGCCTCTGTAGAGAGGTCTGAGCTATATACAGGCAAAATATTATTATAATAGAACCCTTTTTCACAAAAGGTGAACATTTGGAAAAAAGATTATTCTAAGTTAATTTTTTGCTAAAATATTACATTTAAATAAATTTTTTTGTCAAAATGTCCTTAAAACAATTTTATGCTTGTATTCTAATCTGAGTGACACTAAATATCATGAAAATTATCCATTTATGCGCTTTTTTAAAATCACAGTTCCGAACGTAGTCGAATACCTTAAGAACAACTCCCGAGTCAGGTGCCTTGTGCGTGTATTCCATTTCAGTGGTATCAAGCTAGAGCTCATTGAAGGACTGAGTGGAGATCTGTAGTGTTTTCTGATGAAAGAAGACCAAGGTTCTGCCTTGGTGGCAGTGCTGGTCAGAAGAAGGCTTGTAACCAAACTGCCTGCAGCCTAGACACACTGAACCTACACCTGGAGTCATGGTCTGGGGAGAAATTTCCTAAGACAGCAGGATCACTTTCGAGGTTTCATTCGTTAAACACACGGACTGCAAATTTGTGCGTCAGTCTGGTAATTCAACCTATAGTACTGCCATTCATGAACAGCATTGAAGGCATAACGCTCTCTCTCATATGGCTGTTGTAACGCAACGTGCTCCACAGATTGTTGACATGTTACCTTGGCATGCGAAATCACCAGATCTGTCTCCAATTGAGCAAGTATGGAATATCTTTGGACGACAACTGTAGTATCATACACAGCCAGCACTGACCATCCCTATCAACATGCTTGTTGTACAACAAGCATGGAGCTCCAGACCACAAAGTGACATTCGGCACCTGTATACAATGCATGCACGCTTGCATTCAAAATTCTGGAGGTTACATCGGCTATTAATGTAAGAGCGTTTCTCATTTGAAAGGCATTTTCTTGAGCTTAAATTAACCTGCAATCTTGGAAAATTTAATGAATTAAATATTTTAACTAGAAAATTCTGCATTGTCCAAGTTTCATTACTCTACAATAATTTTTTCTTCGTGTTGGGATTTCCCCGTCAGTGTATATTAAGATTAGCTCTTGAAGATGCTAACAAAATTAAGTTATTTTAAGTGCATATCAGCTAGCTTTGAGCGATTTTACTTATTTTATCAAGTTCATAATAGAAAACATTTATTCACAATCATATTTTGATCCAAATTTTAAAGGCTTTTTTTATATGACTGCATCTTTTCAGTAAAATTGTAAAAAAAAAGTTATTTATTATTATCTTTTCAAATTTTTTAGCTTTTCAGCAAGTTTTCATGTGCCACTATTACGCGTGTCACACTGAGGCGCGCATACCGGCCACCCCTGACCTAGAGCCTCAAAATCTCAAGCTGAGATCATGATGTAGCATTCACAACTATTTAAAACCTAAGTGAACTATCCAATACATATCCTTTAATAATGATTATACTAATGTGAGTGCAATAACTTTATAAAAAATAATTTACTTAAAAATAAATTATTTAATTTTATATTTATATGTATCAGTAAAGTGCTTCGTACAGAAATTTGTGAATGGTGACGAAAATGATATACAGTGAGACATGTTTAACGTGAAAACGAATAAGACGAAATACAGGTCACCACGAAATAATATACAATGGTACCGACAAACTACTATGTTTTTTCCTGAATTTTGTCTTAACACGAAAAGATTTCCCTTCTGAGAATGAACAAAACACGGAAAACACACCAACCACGCAGGCAAGATTAAAGAGAGGTTGTTTCACATGTTTCGTAGAATGGAGGCTAACTTGGGCTTGACTCATCCTGTGACCCAAGCCAATTTTGTTTATCTCTAAGCTACTTTTACCCACCCCTACAAACGCCTCACAAAAACATCTCATTTCTCATGCATTGGCTTTAGAATTCGGCGACGAGTACATCACAGTGTGACTTTGGTTTGGTTTTATTATTTTTATTTTTGAAGATTTTTTTACGAACACAATGGCCAAGAGCTCGGGTAGGGGGAAACAAATTGCTATTTCCTTAAAATAAAGTTAGAGTTTCGTAAGGCTGTTGAACCATAACAGGAAACTGAAATATGTAGATTTTCGTATTAAATTTCCTTAAATTCTAGCGAATGTTTTTGTTTCATCGATTTTCATTACGTAATGCATATTTACACTTATGTAAATAAAAATGTACTCTGATAAACTTAATTTTGTTGAATATATGTTTTTTGCTTAAATATCCTTAACAAACGAAATTTTCTTAACATTAAAAGATATTTCAGCCTCCTCAGTTTTGTGTTAAACAATTTTTGCACTGTATATACTAATATTGGATATCAAAAGAAACCATTAAGTCATACTATGAATACTTTGATGAGACTAGTAAGAACTTTAGCAAAAATTGCTTAACACTCTATCACAGTATTGACATTTTAATACATGGAGTGCAAATGTATTAAATAATGAAATCATAAGCTACAATTCAGTGATACATTAATAGAAAAGGAAATATTGAGAAGTTCTAATGGAGTAAGAAATTTTGAAAGCAATTCAACTTTACTGATAGCCTAGAAAAAAATGATTTAAATTTTCAGACAATATTTTAACACCCTAACAAATAAATCACATATAATCCTATCTGGCATTTAACTTTCAAAAATAAATTTTTCTGTTTTGGAAATATATATGACTGTATACTCAAAATGAAAATAATCGTAAATTTACTTTCAAGTTAGAAAATAGTCAATAAAATGTGACACTGATTCAATCATAAATGAATCAAATACATGTATGCAGCATTGATTAGGTACTTATTATTGCCTTTTTAAAATAATAATCATGAAACTAAGATAAGTGACACTAGATGGCAGCATCTATTAAAAGTTCAAAATTGCAAAAAAAAAAAAAAAAAAAAATTTTTCTTGGAATTTTTTTTTTATAAAAAAAGTGACTATTATTTTTATGGTATTTTATGTAAAAACTGAAAAATTTTTCAAAAAATTGTGGAACAAGTTTGATATACGGACTTTTTGAAATATTGCCAATTCTTTTTTTTTGGCGACATTAGTTGCCAAGGGAAGCATAGGGTTGCAAAATTCCTCTTATCCCCCCTCCCAACTTTGAAACGCCACGAAAAGTAGTGCTGATAAAAGAATCGAAATACAACCAATAATGAAAGAATATTCAACCTAATTAATAACTAAAAATAAACTTTTTATTCATATGATTAATAAATAATATCACAAACATAACATTAAATAAATATTACAATAAATCATAAATTTTCTTCATAAATAATATTATTAATAAATAAAAAAAAAATAATATATATATATATATATATATATATATATATATATATACATATATATATAATGGGAAATAGGGGCCGGGAATTTTGTCCGGAAATATCTATGTCTACACAGATGAAAATCCAAAAGGAAAAGAAGAATGTTAGAGAGAATCCCATAGAAATTAAAATTGTTCTAGAAAGTTTTTTTAAATAACTGCTGCTCTGATTGGGAAAATCCGCCATAAAAAAAAAGACCGGGGTACCCGACCGCAAAACAGGGGGAATCAGAGTAGTCAGAATCTGATGCAGAATCACCCGGGAAAAAAAAGTCCGTATATCGAACTTACGCCAAAGATTTTCTTTTTCAAACTCAAGATCTGTTTAATGCATTTTTCTTTTAGCTATCAGGTGAATTGCTAAGCATAATTAAAATTAAACCAATCACAAACAAGAAATTAAATGATATCTCCCCAGTGGTTTGAAGCCAAAATAGCTCAATATAGCAAATTTTTGTATAAAATACAATTTGTTCACAAATATGTTTTGTGGATGCTACCCTGTAAATTAAATTTAATTAAATGAGTTCTAATCCTATTCAGTGAAATCAAAACATCCCGATTTGTTGCAAAGAGTTCAGAAACTTTTGAAAACAAATTATTTGTGCTATGATAAGAAATTGCAATTAGAAAACTTAAAAAAATCCAACTGTATATTTATAATTTTTTCCTCATCATTGAGTTATAGACTGTTGGAAATATAGTAATACCTCAAAATTTAAATAAAATAATAAAGCAAACTCTATACAGGAATCCAAATGTTATTTTGGAATCTGAACACCCAACTGAAATTAGCAAGCAAGAACAAAATATGATCAAAGCTCACCAGATAAGAGAAATTAGGAGACAAGGGTTCAAAGGGTATCCTACATAGATTCTCAGCTACTGGACCTGCATTCACAGACTTAAAAGATGAAATAGAGAGATGGCCTCAGTAAGTTCCCAATTACTCTCATTTCCAAGAATTTAAACTGTCATGTTATGTCTGATGTGTGATATTTACTACTAATTTTTGGGCAAATAACATGATAAATAATGCTGACTCTAAAAATGGTATAATGGAAGATGATTTGACTTTCAAACAATAATCTCTTTTCTCTTCCAGTTTCCACATGCACCATCACTGTTCTTTTTTGAAGTACAATTTTGCATTAATAATTGAATTAAAATTTATAATTAAATTTGAAAAAATATATTAAATTGAACAATATTAATAATATTAAATTTGATATTTTTATACAAATATTATTTGTTCATATTTTATCTTAAAATCCAGGCTATTTACAACTAAAATTGTGATGAAAATTCATATTAATTGAGCCAAATAAAAGTTTGGATGAATTTTTTATAAACTTAAAATGGAAAAATATCTTTCTACCAGAGTAACAAAGCAAGAACAAGATTTTGCAAGGATTAAGTTTAAATTCTGAGGTATATTGCACTAGTCAATATAAATAGTAAAGAAACTTCTCATGGCAAAAAAAACCAATGATCAACATATCTAAATATAAGCACTTCAACAGCCTTTTTGGGGGAACAGGAACAAATAAAAAGGAAGGAAATTGTTGCATTCTTTTGTTATTGGAAAAATCTTCCAGAGGGATAATAGTTTTGCCAAATGATTAATTAAATATTCAGATAGAATGACATTAACCTTTGATGTTTTACGTGAAATACAATTTTTGTAATAATTAATCTGTTTAAGAGCGAAATTATTAAATTAAATACACATACAATTAATATTTAAAGTGTAGCATGTTGTTATCAAAAGAAAAGTTTATGGTAGATATTTAGATTCACAATTTAATAAAGAGTATATATATATATTAAAGAATAAACTATATATATTATTATCCAATAGAGAAGAATACTTTTTTTGAAAAACTAATGTAAATATATATATATAAGACAAAAAATTGGAGTGGGTAAACTCATTCTTGAAAATTTTTAAGTAAACAATTATAAAATGGAATTAATAATACAAAAATTTTTACTTAGAAAGAAATATTTGAAAAAAAATACAAAGTACCTTTATAAAACAAAATCAAGTAATTTTTCAGAAATAAAACATAACTATTAATGATTTTTTCTTTGCTTCCTAAATACATATTGGAAAAATTTACGAATTTTATTATATATATATATATATAACAGTTCTTTATGTCTGTAGCATTTTTTATTTTTTTTATTACAAACCCTTTTACAAATCTTTCAAAGCCATTTTAATTACTTGATAGTTATTTACTTAAATATTCTCAGAAATGTGCTTACGCTTTTCAATTATGAGTTACCCCTTCTGATTTTTAAGATTTTTACATTTATTTTTATTAAACATACTTTTTCCAAAGAATACATTAATCTCTGTCAGATAATATTTTGTTTATTTTATTTTTTAATACTATATGTAGGAGTGGAAGGGTCCATTACCACCTGCTAAGGGGGAATGGACAGTTTTCCTTTTTTGGGATAGAGTCGAAGGGTCCAAGACCATCTGCTCAAGGGAGTGCCAGCTGAAAAAGAGGATGAATAGCCCCTTCCCCCTTTGGGAGTTATAAAGGAATGCATTCTGTCTTTGGGTACGAAGGAGAGAAGTCATGTTCGAGTGTTGCTAATTGTGTACTGAGTGTTTTTTCTTTAAAATAAACTTTAATATTTAAAATTTAGACCTCATGGTTTTAATTTCTTTCCATGCCCATTGATTAGAATCAAACTTTAGTCTATATATTAAGTCATGAATCTCTACATATTTACTATGGGTTTTTTTCTTGTTACTTATAACACAAGGGCTGTTAACGTTTGACGTAATTGTAAATCATGGTCAAGACATCATGACAAGATCTAAGCAAGCAAATTGTTTTGTTAAATTTCGTATCATTACTCTGTGTGAGGACTTTAATCCTTAATATAATTAGGTATTGCATGAATCAACCTTGCTATATGAGGTTTTTAGAGGAATCAGGACTCAAACACATGGTTCAACTGAAAACAACCAGGCAAGAGTTCACAATCATGACCACTTGGTTGCTGCTTGATTGGATTCAACTTTGGAGGAAAAAAAACATGCATAAAATTAACATGAAAAAACAATTTATTTATATAAAATAATACCACATGTTCCAAAATTTATATTTTACATTAGAAAAATAAATTTAACAAATAAAATAAGAAAGTAGTTTTCTTAAAAAAATTAAAGTTAAAAAGAGTATTTTCTATACCTTTACCGCAAATAAAAAAGAAAAGATGGTAAAATTTATGCATTACAATTATTATTCAATAAATTTTTTTAAAAAAATTAATCCATACAATAATTGAATATTCAATTATTCACAATTACCACAAAAATTCAATTTAATTTATGTTTTACTAAGCCTACTTCTTTTCTTAGTTTATTTATTTTACTTTCTTTCTTTTAAACGAAAAATTTCTATAAGGATTAGAAATAACACCATCAATAAACAACTAAAATTTATTCAAGGAAAACTGCAACTTTATTATTGCTAACTCTTGCAGAGTCACATAATCTAAGTAACTGATAATCATTGCATTCTATACAAATTACATTTATCTATAACCAAGACGTTCCAATAATTCATCTGTTTCTTTTCTGGACCATCTTATGTGTCTTCCTTGATCAGATGGTATATAATACCAAGCTTTGTAATCATCTCTTTCAGCCATAAGTTCATTAACTTTCCTTATTGTATCACTAAAAAAAATTGAAATAATGTAAAACATAGAAAAGCTGTTGATTAATTACTTATAAATATGAAAATGTATTTATATATAGAAAACATTTTCATGTTTTTATCTAATTGTATTCCTAATATTAAAACTCTTATCTTTTTACCTTGAATAAAATACTAGAACAAATATGTCAAAATTCCAAAAAGACATTTAAGAAATGAATTTTAAAATACTGTATTTATTCAAATATAAGCCACACTTTTTTTTCAATGTTCATGTTACTGAAAACTGCGAGAGACTTAGAATTGAAGGTGGACACATGAGTTGGATAAGGGAAATTAAACATGATATATATACTGTGATGCTTGAAGTAGCTACAGGTTCATGTATGTATTTGAAAGTTTTTAAAACCAGTAAAATAAATTAATTATTCACTTCTTATAAGTTTAAATCAAATTTTTTAAAATTTTTTGTAAATATCGGATACTAACAAACCTTTTCACATAATTTATTTTTCCATAAAAACTTGTTCGAGAATTTTGAGTGTGGCTTAGACTCGAATACAGTATCATCTATCTCCTCTATTAATATGTTACATTTATTACAAGTCTGAAAAATAAATTTTAAAATGTTCCACTTTATTCAAAAGCAGTGTGCTATAATAATAATGTTATAATACTTTTCACTAGTATATTCATCCAATTTTCTTATATATATAAGTATTGGTTATATTAACATTTTAATATCTGTAGGCAGAAAATTTTCACTGTCCAATCTTCAAAAAGAAAATAAATAAATAAGTAAATAATTAAAAATAAATAAATAAATAAAATAAAAGATAATAAGTAAATAAAACATTATGATGATGATTAACTGATGCTAGAAATTTGATATTTTAACTAATATTTATTATATATTAACTAATTCATTATAAAAATCATGTATACCTATTACCAACACATGACAACACAGAAATAGAATTTTAAAACAGTATAAATGACTACCACATTTTAAAATTTATTTCCATAAATTATCAAGAAAATTTTTCCAAAAACTATAAGCAGTCTGTCATGCTTTCTCTTAGAATATCAAATTTACTTTTTCTACTTTCATGTTTATTTAAAACTAATCAAGTCTTTCTCATCTTCCTTTCCAGTCTTTTTTTAAATTAAATCTACAATGAGACAAAGTACTGAGTTAAAATATAAGCACTGATGGTAACCAGAAAAGGTCTCAACAGGCTAGCTCCATGTCTACATTTATATTATTAAACATTTAGATAGACAAAAAAACTTGCTTTCGCTAGAAAGGCTGCTGAGTTTTTATATGATACTGTAAACCAGTGGTCTTCAAACTGTGTTCTGTAGAACCCAGGAGTTTCACGATTCAAAATAAAAAGTTAAAAAGAAAATAATAAATGGATTCATGATCTCTGAAGCTTGTATAGCTACAAATATCTGAAGCTTATCCCAATTATTAAAACTGAAATTTTTATTTATGCATAACAATTTTACTTTATAATATTTCAATAAGGTTTTATTATAATATTAAAAAAATATTAATACATTTTTCCTTCATATGTATAACCTACTCAATTCTGAATATTCTATTGTTTAATATCCTGCGTTACATGACATAATTTAATACTTGCTAGTACAATGTTTTGGAAAACTAAATAGTTTTCTAATAGAAAAGGCACCACTTTTTTCATTTGTGGAAAAAATACCTATAATGAAGGAGAGGGAACAACTTATTGGACATACCAACAGATTCAACATTAAAATCTAAATTTTAGGTTACAATTTCGTGCAAAATACAATGGATTTCTCATACAACTATAAACATTTAAATGCCATTCAGAACTATGTATTTAAGTGTATGAAAAATATTTCTCAATGTGAGTGGAAAACAAAATAAATGTATAAAAAAAAATTAAAAGTGACTGCAGATAATTTCAATAGACCTAGACTTGAAAAAATTGAGTAAAAGAAAATGCTAGCATGTATCCCAGTTACTAAATATAATAGAAGGATGACACTTGGATCGCAAATTAATAATTATTAATGAGTAACTTAGATTAAAATTACAATAAAATTTTTTAACCCTCTAAGTGGATACCTTCCTCCTGAAAAGTTATTCCGAAAGCGTGTTAACCCTTATTTTGAAGTTTCCTTTAAAAATGCAACAGACTTCTTTCCTTTCCCCCTTTTAGAACTTGGGAGGTCGAACGGGGAAAATTTTATGACCTAGTTCGGTTTCTTTGTCAAGTAAGAACCAAGAGATCAATCATTTACAGCTAGCTGTTAAGTTGCCTTGGGCAATCTTGTATGAAAGCTGTAGTGGAAGACCATGTTTCTTTCTCCTATATGTTCAGTCACAGTAAAATTAAAACAAAATGAAGGGTAAAAAAAAAGGAAAAAATGAAATAAATAGTATGTTAGAAGTTGAAAAATAATTATATTTTCTCCAAACAAAATTTATTTTTCTGTCATTTTTTAAAAATTAAAAAAAAAAATATTTTTTTTTTGGTATTGCAATTTCAACCAGAAAAAAGCCTCCTGTATTCATTTTTGAATATGACAGTAAGAAAACGCGCTCACTTTCCTGTTTTTTAAAAAAGTAATGAGTTAAAAAGAGCAAAGGCCCAATCTCATTTTTTAAGCAATAACACAATAAATTGTGCATACGGTGATATACATACGATGATTATATTTATGAAATAAAACCAATCTTTCTCTATTCAGTTATATTTTTAATTTAAAATAGCATAAAAAAAGAATTCAATACTTTTAATTTATTTTAATTAAAATCATATAAAAGATATGTTTATGTTAACTGAATATTTTTCGGAAAAAATTTAAATTTTCCTTCCTAGTGTTCTCCTTTTCGAACTTCTTGTATTAAAAAAAAAATTCCTTTTCTACATCGGCATTTGTGATGGACATAACACACATTCAGTCAATAATTTTTAATTTTAATGGGGGATATACTTCTTCAAATGCGCATGACAGTACTTCTAACCATTTTCTACTCAAGTTAAATTTCTTATCTTTCTGTTTCTTTTATTACAAGGAAAAATGTCACACATCGATAACTACATTCTCACACAATTCAGTCATTACAAATTCTATTGTGAGAAAAGTTCTCCCTAATTAATTTTGTCTTTCAAAACAGTACACTTAAAACAATTTTGTTCAGTGAAGTTAACCGACAGTTCCACAATGTATTCATACCAAATTTTAAAAACAAATTTAACACTTGGAAATGTATCCTGTATTAACTTTTTCAGTATACACAAATATTTCCTGCTGTAGGGAAGATATAGTATGAGATGTGGTGTGCGGTTGTGAAAGAATGTTTTCGTACGTGTAGACTATTTTTGAAAATTTAAATATCACTGAAGCTGATCATATAACTGCAAATGAGCATTATTTTAATGTGTGCTGGTATCAAAGTAAAACACTTTACAATATTAAACAGCCTATGGGTTTATACTCAATATCAAACTATTTGCAAAATGTGTGTGTGTGTGTGGCTTACAACTTCTATTCAAATTGTAAAGAAACTGAAATATAAATATATCTTACTGCAGTCAAAAATATTCATAATATGTAAGTATCCTATTCCTCCACTTATTTCAGTACAGTTTAAAAACTGTAGCTGAATGCAATTTTTTATATTTATAAACAAGTCATAAAAGCTCACACAGTCGTAAAAATGTCTTTATCATTTTTAAATATACTACTATAAAACGTATATGGATTGTAAGATCAGTTGTAAAATCCTAAAACCTTTTAGAGGAGCTAAAAACATGTAATTTTGGATTGATCAAATTTTTAATATAATACACAAATATACATGTTATTAAGCAAATACATTTGAAAAATCAAACTTCCTTCTGAAATAAACGTAATTAAAAGAAAAATGTTTAATTGCAAATGAGTGGAAATACATGTTTATCTAAGGGGTATCCCCAAAGTGAGGTAATCCTCAAACTTAAGACTCAAACACAGTGGCACAAAAATCCATGAGGGCCAGGAACTACTGTGCCCATCATAATACACGTCACCATTGGACGCTGAGGTGCATGAACAGATGTCCCGATTTGGTGGTCTGTCTGAAGAGAGACCTTCAGTGTTTAAGACCAGAAGCAAGCTTGGAACTCATTTATCGACCCAATGTAGCGGGGATGAAAGGCAGAGTCGACCTTGCCCAGCCCGTTAATAGAACCCCAGACCTGTGGTGTGGAAGCACTGTACACTACCACTCGATCCTATTCGGTGAAAAATAAAATTTAATGTTTGAATCTTATATAAATCCCTAATGAATGAGGGAGTCCAAACTTTTTTTTTCATGTAAACTGTTTAGACGGAAATGGTTAATTATGAACATTTCACAAGTTGCATAAATTAAAATTAACCGTTATAGTTTACATAAATTTTTAAGGGTGCAAAAGGTGTATTTCGGCTGCACAAATTAATTTTAAAAGGAATACGGTTACGAAAAAGTAGTACAAATCTATCCAAAGTAGGGTTGGTTACCTTACATATTGTCAAACACAACAATGTATTGGAAGCCAATTCCACCATTCGTTGTTATAAAAATGTATGGAAAATTACAAGACTTAGTTTTTGCATTTGTAATTTATATATTTTTTCCCCTGAGAGATTTAAAAGCTAGAGCGGCATGCATCAAAACCGCGGTTCCCTCTGTTTTTCCAGATCGCCCCTGACTAAGCCGGCTCTGCCATAGTAAGTGAAAATGCCGGATTTTGTTTGTCAAGATCATTTTATAGCAGACTGCATTTTCATGTATTTTAGATGGTCGTTTTATATTTTCTACATCAATATCTTAATGTCTGAATTTAAAATTACATAAAATTCTTGACATTCGCATCAATGACCATGATAATTTTTATTAGTATATGAATGTGTCATCAAACAATTACATGACTAATATTAACATATTATTTTAACCATTTAATTAATATTAAGTATAACATAACGCAGACAAATTTTCTGAACTTTAAAATAAATATTTCAAAAACTACTTCAGATATACTCAAAATTTTTCATTCCTACGCTTTAGCTTCTCAGTTTTGCTTTTTTAGTATATTTTTTGCTCTTAGCATGCAGTTTTCAACTAAATTGTATGAAATCTTCGAAATATATTAAAAGATACCAAAGAAGCTATATAATAAAATTAGAAATTTTTATTATACTCAAACAATTGCTAAAACTTATGGTAAATAATTTTTAACTGCGTGATGCATTTTTTTTTCGAAATTTCAAATGGAATTTCTAACATAAAATTTCTAGCTTTATACAGTCAAGATTTCAAAAAATATCCAGATTTTAATTACTTATTCAGTTAGCCTTTAAAAAAGATAAATGTTGAGGTATTTTGTATAAATAGATATTTTTGAACAATAATTCGAATGTTTTTGAATAGCTCGAATTTAAAATTGATTTTTATGTTTATTTATATGCATAAATGTCTACTGTAATTGTTTCTGTATATTTTTGATTACCATTTATTCAAACATTCAAGTTATAAAAAAAATGTGTGAAAATCTTCATTCATGTTGTCTTTGATGTAAACTGAAGTTCAAGCACTTAAAATTCAAATATAATTCGGTGTATTTTAACAATATATAACTAATCACTGTACTTAAACTTCCCTGAACACTTGGGCTTTGAAATTTAAAAAAAAAAAAAAAAAAAAATTAATAAATCTTAATTAGTTTTTTTTTTTCGTTATTATTTTATCAAAGTGTAAGAAAATGTTTCAAATGATTTGATGAAGTTTAAATTTATTCATTTTTAGTGGTTGGAAAATTGAAAAGGTTTCAAATTTTAAAGAGTTTGGTGTTTTATTAATTTTTCGGTATCTTATAATAAAATAATCATGTTTCAGAAACTGAAATCTTTGATTAAAATAAGAAAAATGAAGCAAAAGAATATACCTTAAAAAAGATATAATTTGTCTAACTATATAAAATAGCAGATTGCACTGACACATGCCCCAACTTGTTACAGTTTCAAATTAATATGAAACCAAAAGGGAATTGTAACATATTTTACTTATGCGTTGGGACTTTTGGAAACTTTTAAAATACGAGGTAACAAGTAAACACTTCCTGAGGTCTAAAGAAATTTCTCCCGATTTTTTACATTGCCCCAGGGTCAAAACACGGGGTTCCCTGCGAACCATAAAACTCTTGCTGTGTTGCTTCCTCCGTCCCTCATTATCTTTCAAGATGTTAAACCTTAAAAGGGGGAAAGGATTTCAGAAAAGTGTGGTTAATCCACTTTTGAAAACGTTACTTGAAGGCAGAAAAATCCGTGCAGTGCATTTTCGAAGCATCTTTACACTGACGGAATTTTCCGTGCTATCCGCTTAGAGGGTTAATTACAATACTTTTTTTATTGTCTTTACATAATGTACCCACAGCATGTTAATCTACTTTAAATACTATTTTAAAATACAATCTTTTAAGTTTACGTGGAGTAGGGTATTCTGAAAACACCTTATAGTTCTGATGATTCTGTGAGATGAAAAAGTTTGAAGGCCACTGCTGTAAACCATATATGAAATTTAATACATAAATATTAAGGAAACTATTTTACATTTAATACAGCTAGTTTCAGTCATAAATGTATGTGATGAAAACCAAACAAACAAATTTGCAAGCCAATTTAATGTGTAACTGATTTAGCATGCAAAATAGTTTGCTATATTTAAATGTTAATACTTGCGTGACTCTAAATACAAATTCTAATTATAAGTTAATTCATGAGGAAGGAAAAACATAAGGGAAGTGGCTAACTGAACTTATCAATATCGATTTATTGTAAAAATTAAAAATAAAATATAATGTAGATACCTCCATTTCCAATTTTCCTGTTCTTCCCATAAGAGATGAAGAACTTTTTCATGTTCTAACTGTGGATCCTCCTGAAATTGCTTAGCAATAAATCTTGAAATAGGATGCTAAAAAGAGAAATAGATGAGAAAAAAAAAAAAAAAAATACTTCCTTACCATCAGCATATAATGGAAACACATTTTAATATATAATTTAATTTAATATGCAAATAACTATGAAATAATTCATATTATATCTAGTATCAACTATTTCCTTTGCATAATGACCATAAAACTGAATATACAAAAAATAAAATTTTGAATAAAGCATAATTGAATTTTATTGAAACTTAATATGTTTTTTTTAATCTTTCTTCTTGTTGTTGTCTTGTCTATGGATTTAGTGCATTTCTATATTGGTCCAAAAACCACAATAGCAAGTGAAACCAGGTCTGGAGCTTGAGGACTGTAAAGAATGTCCCGTGGTGATGCATTAAGTTTAAAAAGAGATGCAAGAATAGCCTTGCAGTCAAAAATATGGTCTGGTGTTAATTGGGTTTGTGGACAATTTCTGCAGATGGTGTAACATCTGGAGATGTTTTCATACCTGTGAAATGACCCGTGCTGAATCTTGCTACTGTAGACAAATTTCTAGGGCAATTGAGCTCTGGGATAGTTGGTTTTATGAAACGCTGGTTAGAAATTTTGTGCTGGAAACTAGGTTTGCATCCTCCTAGGCGTTACAGGGTCTCCCGAGGGAGCCTGTAATTCCTAGAGAGCATGTCACCAGGTGGTAAATCGGGGAACGTCTCCATTGGTTTCCAATAGGTGGTAGAAAAGAAATTAAATACTTTCCGTGGACCAACATCCACCCTCTTGTGGCAATGGCAACATTTTTTAATAAAATTAATTTATACCAAAATTTTTTGCAGAAATATAAATGGACAAGAAAAGTGCAAAAGAAGTATGCTGAAAGCAGCTTTTATAAATTTCTGTGGTTTGACACTACAGTACAGAAACCAACCAACCATAACTTGTTTTTTCCCACCAAAATATAACCATCACCCTAATTTGATAAAGGAAATACTATGAGTAAAGTGCTGTTTGGCATGATTCCTTAATCACAAGCAGTGCTTGTTGTCGAATGATATGGAATTCAAGATGGCGGCTTAGCAGAAACAAACTGTCAGGAAAATAATTTTAAAGAACTGTTTTGAAATATATTGAAAATAACCAATATCAATCAATAATGAATATCAATATAATATAAAAAATTAAATTTGCTAATAATTATACTATGTAATAGTTACTATTTTATATAATAATCATATAATTTAAAAGTAATTCTAAAAATAGTAATATATAATCACAATCTAATATAATAATACATGTAATAATACTCATTTAATATAACAATTATAAATATTTATTTTTTATATCATATTATACATAAAATAATTACATAATATACACTAAAATTAATCATGAATATCAATTGAAAAAGTGCTGATAGCTTGCACTTTGCAAAAACTGCAAGAGTATCTGTAATGAATTTCATTAAACAAAGAACTTTTAAAAATGCATCATTAAAAAGTAAAATAAAGCTTATAGCGAGATGTGCAGCAATAATTAAAAGTACAGGCCTCATAGTCTTTAAAAAAATATCCTCTTACTCACCAATGTTATTAGAAATATCAATTCCTAACATTGCACAAAATACAACAAAAGACTAAAGTAGCTGGCTTGAAGAATAATTGTAATGAAAATGGTTAAATTTTCTAAGAAATTGAATTAAAACCGTTTGAAATTAATAGGGTTATCATGGGAAAAAAACTAATACAAATTAACACAAAAACACATAATCCCATAGAAACCACATTACCAGACAATATAAATATCAAGGTAACCATATTGTAATGGTATTGCCTATCTTGGTAAACATAAACAACAACATGGCACATAACACTCCTATACCAAATTAGCATGAGAATTAATTGCTTTTTAGAGATCAGAATGTTTATCTTCTTGTACAATTGTGAATTACTTAAAGTATTAATTATATACTGTCAATTAGCCGTAACCCAACCGTTTCACTGGGTATTTAAGGATGTTGAATAAATGTATACTATTTACATATATATGAATTATTAATATCTAGCATTAAGAATTCGATTGTATTGAAAAATAAATTTATAGCTGTAACTCTCGCCTCTTGATATAAAAAAGGACATAAATTAAAATATCTAATTTCTATTTATATCGAAAATAGAAGTAGAAAGATTTTTTGTGCTCACTTAACCTAATAATCAAGTGGATTTCCACCAAAGCAACTTTCAGTGGATCTCTACTCCATAAAATAAACGCATGCTAAATTTCAAGTCTAAATCTAAGAGAGCAAAAACGGAATTTTTATCATCAATACCTAGTTGAGAGCATTTTTAGCGGATTCCAATTCAACAAAAGAAGCATGCAAACCAAATTTTATTATTATAGTCTTAGCAGTTCGAAAATGGGAATTTTGTCTATTAATACGTCCCAATAACTCCCCGCTCCCCCTGGAGTTGATTTCTGTAAAATCCATTCTTAGTGGAACTCTATTCAACTAAAGAAACGTGCACAACAAATTTCGAGTAAATGGGTTAAATTCAAAAACAGGAATTTTTCCATAACACGCCTTAATCCCTTGCAACCCCACTCCTTTGGGGGTCCATTTTCACAAAACTCTTTGTAAAAGGAACTCTATTCCATGAACAGAACATACCTTCTAATTTTCAAGCAGGTGGGTCTAGTAGTTGAAAAGCGGAAAAATTTGTCTATTACGCCCTTAATTCTCCTCAGTGACACTTGAGATCAATTTTCCCCAAACCTATATTTTGTAGTGGATCTCTACACCATGAAAGGAATCCGCTTACCAAATTTTAAAACTGTACGTCTAACAGTTTAAAAATGGAAATAATTATCTATAACACCCTTTAAGCCCCCGCAGCACCACTTAAGAAGCGATTTTCAGAAAACCCATCTTATAGCGGATCTCTACTCAATGAATGTAATCTGCTTACTCAATTTTAAGATTTTACATCTAATAGTTTAAAAAAGGAGTTAATCGCCTATAATGCCCCTTAATTCCCCACAACGCTCCTTGGAGGTCGATTTTCATAAAAATAATTTTGTAGGGAATCTCTACTTTATGAAAGGAATCTGTGTACCAAGTTTCAAGACTGTACATCTAATAGTTTAATAATGGAAATAATTATCTAGAACATCCCTTAAGCTCCAGTATTGCTCCTTGGGGTTCGATCTTTGCAAAATCCGTTCTTAGCTGATGTCTACTCCATAAAGGGAACCTGCCTACCAAATTTCAAATCGGTAGGCTTAATAGTTCCAGAGGTATCGTGATTAGTCAGTGAGTGAGTGAGTTGCTTTTCTCCTTTATATATATAGATGATACATTACAAGCAGCAAATCATGCATTACAAAGATAGCCTCTTTGTTGAATCTCAATTAGCTACCTTTGTCTTATTTATGCCTTACTCAAACATTACTAATGATTTAACATTCCCCTCTCCCAAAGTGTGTGAGCAAAAAGTTGTTTTCTCAGTAAAAAAATTATTATTACATAAATGCAGTTAAGTTTCTATATTCATGTTTAATTTATCAATAAAGAAATAAAACAATTTTATGAAACAAGGTGTTCTTTTTATACTAACAGTTCTACTTTGCCATTTTTTAATTCTAAAAATGAACTTTGGTATCATTAAACTAAAATGAAAATTCAAAGTTTTAGCAAGTTTAAAAATATTCCATACCTATTTTCACACAGAATCAAGTTTAACAATTAAATGAACAGAGATGAAATATTTTGGTGCATAAAAATAAACAATTGGTATTAATTGTTATAGATATAACTTTAAATGTGTCAAGTTTTGTCTCTTTCAATTCAGATAATATTAAAACCCCAAATTTTTAAAAACTAATCACAAAATAGTCGAGAGTTAAAAAATACAAAACATTAAAATTTATAAAAGTTACAATTAAACTCCAAAAATTACACAATTCCAATAAAATATGCAGTACATAATATATACCTTATAGTATTCCCAATGTTTTGGTTCATAACCTTCAGGAATTTCGGTCAAAGTTGCAGGTCCAATAAAAATATTAGTATAAAGAATAAGAAGCATCAATGGTATAGCTCCAAGAGCAATGTAGAAATGCAGCTCATCTTTAAATTTGGTGTATTGAAATCTGCTAGGAGTTATGTGCATAGTACGATCACCATGATCAGACATTTTACGAATGGCTAAAATGAAATAAACACAAGTTATAAAGTTTATAAACCTAATATGCATTTATTAACACATCTGGAGCATATATACTAAAATTCATATCTGTTTCCTATGATGATCAATTTATTTTACAATCACCAGGCATATAATTAGTCAGGCTAGGTGTGGGTAATACACTCATTTAATTTACTAATAATTTTATCATTAAAATAAATGGGAACTTGCATATGAACGTTACCACAGTCAGATTTGCCCCATGCAATTCATGCCATTATCCACCAAAATTGGTTTCTTTACAAATAAAACACATAGGAACTTTTTTTTTTACATCATGGTGTGATTCACTAGGCACAAATTTTGCTGGAGTGATGCTAATACACAAGTACCAATAAATGTTTAAAAAAAAATATTTGATCTCAATGTAAGATAAAGGAAGGAAAGGGTGAATAGCAATTTATAAAACAAAGGATGAAAAAAGCATAATATTGCAACAGCATCTCAATGGTACATCATGTGTGTTTATTAAACAGTAATTTCTATGGGAGATAGAAACATTCACAAAGGTTTTCTGTTGTAAATCCCATGCTAAAAAACAAAAGTAAGCTTATATGGGGAGGAAGCTTAAGGACTTTTATATAAACTCATGGCTAACTAACATTAATATAAAAATAAAAAGGTTTTTTTATATTAATGTCACTGCAGCCACATTTGTACCACCCAAAATGCACCCTTTTCCATCAAATTTTAACTGATTTTTTTTTCAAATAAAACACACATGAATCTTTTTGTTATTGATATCATGCTACAATTCACATGGAATAAATTTGGCTGTGTTGATGCTAATACTTAAGTAACAATAAAAATAACAACATAAATTTTGAATAACTAAATAATTTTTGTTAAAAAATAAGCAGATCAAGGTAATTTTTTAATAAAAAGGTACTTACATATTATCATAACAATCGGCAAGTCTATTAATAACTCGCCAAGTTGGCAATCCCGATTTTCTATGTGTTGTACAAGCTGAATTGGCAACCAGGTGCTTTGTTTCATATAATATCGCCAATAGGTTGCGATAATATGCAAGTACCAATAAAAATTAAAAATAAATATATTCCTACACATAAGGCACTAATTAGTAACATATACTACAACAGTGTCGCACACAAGGGGGAGGAGTCCGGACCCCCAAAGCCCTTGATTTTTTTCGATTGATTATAATTCTAAGTATATAGTACGTAAAATTTAATTAAGTATTTGTTATTAATGATTAATTTTATTAATTAATGCTAATTATTTATTCTATAATTAGTTTTTTACTATGTTTTGTTCCCGAAAATCGACAAAATCAAAAGGAGCATGATACAAGAATGGTGAACTTTCGATCCCGGACCCCCCTTGAAAATTTCCTGTGTGCGCTACTGTACTACAAACATCATTTGATTTTTATACACCTTCAAGTGAGGTCCATTCAGTATCTTCCATTATAACTATCAACACACTATATTACATAGAAAACCGAAATTAATACAAATGTTAATGCTATCTTCGAAAATGAGAAATAAGATTTAAATTGCTATGGAAAAGGTGTGAGAGTGCATGAAAATGGCCCATTAACATTTAAATATACCTCGAAAATAAAAATGCCAATGTTTGAATACAAAATTATGCATGCCAAAACTTCAACATAAAATTATAAACCAAAAAAATCAAAGTCAGTATAATAAAAACACAAATTTGTACAGAACAAAATAAATGCATTTTTCATTCAGAGAATAATGGTTGAAGTAATATTATTTATCACACACATCGTAATAGTTACATTCAACTTTAAAAGTGAAAAATGCATTTTTTTTGTATTTAAGAAAATTGAAAAATTATTTAATAAAAAGCAAAAAAAAACTCCTTTCAAACAACTACTAAAATATGTAATATAAATATGTCACAACTTTCAAATTTATCATTTAAAATGAAATACCCGCGAGAAGGTCATTTGAATAGTGAGTATATTAAGAAATGTGTAGAGACAATTTATTAAAATACCTTCGATAATTGCATTGCGCTTTTTGTTACTGAGGAAAACTTTCTTTAACGAGCTACTAGCTAGTGTATTAAAATTACGCAAAGTACTAAAAACAATCATTGTTTAAATCTGATTCAGATACATTTACACCGAACACATTCAGGACGAATGACGAAAAACACAAATAAACAAAAAGTGCGTGAGTGTTGCCAAAGTAGTCAAAAATACATAAAAAAATAAATATGCGAAGTCGATCATACAGTAACATCAAAATTTTTAGAAAATATACCTTTAAAAGGAATTCTTAAGCTGAAAATTTTGCTAATTTATAACAGAATAATCAAATTAATTAGCTTTATTTTAATTTTTAAAAACTTTACATTGAAATTACATGTATTCTTCGCTACATTTGGCAATGCCGTTCGTAATTTTCATGTATAGTGTTAGAGAGTGATTTTGTTTCGAAGACTGGATATTTAAATTATTTGTAGTGTTTTATAGTTCTTGTTCAACTATTTAAAATCAAGTGAGGCTTTCGATATGTTTGATACTCATTGATGAAGTAGACCAATTGATTTAATTCAGCTTCAAACATGCCTTCTAAAGCAGAAGATATTCTTCAGGGTTTTAAATTGTATCCTTTAAATATTTAGTCCAGAAACATAGTTAAGTATTATTAATACAATATATTTTTACTGGCGATAAAATATGTGCAAAATCAAGGATTTTATTATGAAATGTATTCAAGTTATGAACTTTTTTAATTAAATCCTTGAACAAATGAGTTTGTCACTTTTATGGTATTTAAAAAGTGGATATTCTTTGTTGATTTATCTCATTTGGTTATGCATATGTATGTGTATGCAACTGATATAACTAATGCAGGGTTATTTTTCTTGAAGTTTTCATTTTGAATGTTTTGGAATTAAGTGAATTGAGTCTCTTGTGACAAAAGAAAATTGTTTCTCCAACAGGATTTATTTAATTCATTTTGATCATAAAAATTATTCATAAGGGTAAATATTCATATTTTGTAATTTATTATGAACTATAAAGTATATTTCATTATATAATTGCTAAATGTATGTTTTTGTTTCTTTTTTTGCTTGTATTCTTTGAGAATTGTATATTTCATAACTAAATCCAAATTATAAAGTATGGACTTGTTGGGAAAACAAGATTACTTTTTAGCTTTTGTTATTTCTTGGTCGAATAAGGATTGATTTTATTTATTTTAATGAACTTGAAATATTGAAATGTAAAAGACTTCTGGATAAGTTGTATCTTCTCTGTTCATGTTTGCTATTTGTTACTTTGAAGCAGCCGAATTTTTTTAATGAAAAAAACACAGTAACATTGTTGCTTATTAGAAAGTTTTAAAAAAATTAAATTTGTGATTCTTTCTTATAATTCTTCTCTTATCTTTTTTATGTAGAATTCTTATTTCACAAATTTAAATTGTTTCATTATTTTGCTATAGTTCAATAGTACTCTTTTAAAACTATCATTACTGTGTTTGGAAATTCCTGGCTACTTTTCCGTTTGGCCAGCTTAATACTCGCCAAGTGGGCTTTATTGGTGGCAATGCACAATAAACAAATAAATTAGTTATCATTAGGTTTTCATCTACTTTTGATGTATTATGAAAAAGACATGGTACTTGCATATTATCCCAACCTATTGGTGACATTATATGAAACAAAGCACTTGATGGCCAATTCAGCACTTATGATACATGCAAAATTGGGATTGCCACCTTGGAGAGTTATCTTGAACGTTGGTGATTGTTGCGATATTACACAAGTGCTCGAAATTCTCTTTAAAGTTCTTGAAATGACACAGAGAACTTTGGATTGAACTTTAGATTGATCTAATGAATCTAAATTGGTAAATAATTATTAGAAATATTTAAACTAAAGGTGGATATTATATAATCAATTCTGGCTAAAATTTTAAAAAAGTAAAGGAATAATGTCATAAAGGCTTTAAAATTTATTTTTTTAAAATTAATCTTTTCCTTTACTGCATTGAATGTTTTTGACCATATTTCTACTGGATACAAAGAATCTTAATCTATTAATTAGTTATATTTGTTGTTAATGTTTTTAAATGAAAAATTTATTACTATTTGTCTACTTTGTTGATTTTTTTTTTTTTTTTGCTTAATACTATAAGGGGAGTGACCCAATGTAATAAAGGGACACGCGGGGAAGGGGTTCTTAATTAAGTCCACTAGTTAATTAAACATGTTTATTAGACAAAACAAACATTTACATACATAACTAGAGAACTAACAGTTACAATAGAATTGAAAGGGATCGGAGCGCATGCTCGTACGTCCTTACAGTTCCGAAGCTTGGCCATTACTGAAGATTGTTCTAGCCGCTAGAGGGCGCGATAGTCTTTCTACTGTTCATATGAGAAGAGTTTAAACTACGGGGGGTTACAATACTAAATTTATTAATGAATTTTATATAAAAGGCATGTTTTTATTTTGAATGATTCAACAAGTTTTGATTTTATTGACATGCTGAAACTATTGCATAAATTTATAAAAGGGAAGACAAATACAGCATTTTAACCCCTTGATTGCCTCGGTCATATAAATACTTCTTTCTCTGCTAGTGCTTTAACTACCCCAGGCATGTATACCTATACATCTTTCTGAAGTGCAATCTTTTGCATTGTGCTTGTATCAGTAAAATTATTTTGAATCCTTTGTATTGTAACAATGACCTTGTAAGTATCTACTTATTTCAGAGATTTTACTTATGTATGCTTTTTTTCCTCCCTAATATGTCATGTAATTATGATTACCTGTGAGAAAAATGGTAACACTAGGAAGCAAGTTACATTACTTTTTCTCGACAGTTAAGGGGTTAAATTCAATGAAACTATGTATTCTGCTTCACATAAAATTTTTTAATCTGTGTTCTCGCATTTTACTTAATAGCACAGTTCTTGCAGATATGTCACTAAATATAGGTAAAAATCCCTTATATTGATTTATTTTAATTTACTGTAAAATCCGGCGTATAACACGCACTTTGGACACAAATAAATAAGATCGAAACTTAAGGGTGTGCATTATACACCGGGTATAAAAATGATAGCTTTAAAAATAATGAAAGAGATGAGCATAGTTTTTTTTTTACTTCTATATGTATCGAAATACTATTTAAAAGAAATGCTGTACCTTATGAACTAAAAGAATTGTAGTTTTAGAAGTATGCTATTTTTTCAAAAGTATACGCTAGACTTTACGGTAATTTTTATATTTCTTACCTATTTTACAGTCAACAAGTTTCCCAAAATAAAAAGAACATTGCCAAATGCTGTTATTATTTTGGTACATGCAGAGGTATGTTTTCCACTATTGGCAGAGTATGATGGTATTTGACAATGTCTTTTCATTTGAAGTGATGGGTGGACAGTATAATATGTATGCATCAGATATTCTTATTAATGAAACATGTTTAAAAAATCTGAAAACTTAGATTGAAATACAAAAATGTGCTACAGTTTTCTTTTGAAAACAAATAAATATGAAACTTTTATTGTTAAAGGGTACAATGTTACTTAATTATTTCAATATGATAGTCATGCTAAAATAAATTTTCTTTCATTTTGTAGTCATGTTGATTATATGTACAAGCCCAGTAAAGAAAAATTATTTTTGTACGATTTCATCTCCTTTTTATATTTTGTGTGTATTGTGAGCTACCATATTTATTCAAATCTAAGCTGCACTTTTTTTCCAATGTTAATGCTATGGAAAATCGGGTGGCTTAGAATCGAAGGCGGAAAAATTTGTTGAATGAGGGAAATTGAACATGAGAAGTCCTGTATGCATTGAAAAGTTTTTAAAACTGGTAAAATAAAATTATTCATTTCTAATTAGCTTTTATTAAAGTTTTTTTTAAATTTCATAAACAATGGATAAACCTTTTTATGCTATTTTTTATTTTTTTACAAAAATGTGTCAAGACTTTACGGTGTGGCTTAGATTTGAATAGATGCAATATTTTTTATTTAGTTAATTTATTTTTTGTTAATTGTTGCTTTTATTTTAGCTAAGAAAACCCCTGAGAATCAAAGATAATATCTAATTGTATCCTATATTGTAAAATAGGCCTTTTGTAGCAATTGAGTTATTTTTCCTATAAGTATATTGATGGTCATTACTTTTTAATAAAAGAATGCTGAGCAATTTTATTACTGCTTTGTAAGAAGAGTTAAAATGTTTCAATTAAAATTTATTTTTTTATAATGTGCTGTTTCATTTATAATCTTGTTCTTTATCATACTTAACACAATTCCTAGAAATTGGATGAATCTGCGTGATGCTGATTCTGGGAAAGTTTTGTGGCAAGGCTCTGAAGATTTGTAAGTTTTTTTATTTAAAAAAAAAAACTTTCCTGTATAAGCTGTTTGTTTGTACAAAGTTCTAACTATACTTGTCTAAAGGACTTTTCCAAAATCTAAAATTGGAATTTTTAGTACTATAAAGTGATTTCAATTTAATATATATTTACTTTTTTCTGTTTCCCATAAAATATTTATTATGTTTGATTTTTTTTTTAGGTCCAAACCAGATGTGGAACACGAAGGTATTTGATTTAATAGGTTTTTTTTAGATTTTAAGAAAAAAATATTAATTCACTTTAATTTTGCATTATTTTTAATATGAGAGGAAAATCACATTAATATCAATAATTAAATGTAAATAGTAATATGTTTGTACAGTAAACAATTATTGTAAAACTAATTTATGAATGTACTAATTAAGTAATTTTTTTAGCCCGTGTACCCAAAAAGATCTTACGTTGCAGAGCAGTTTCGAGGGAAATTAATTTCTCATCTGTTGAACCGATGGAAAAGTTTCGTCTTGAACAACGTGTTCTGTTTAAGGGAAGATGCTTAGAAGGTATAATTTTTAAAATGAAACATTTCACTATTTTTCTTTCATTTTTTGTATATGATACAGATTTTAAGACTCTAAAATTCCTATTTCTACATTTCAAAAATAATAACATAATGTCAAACTTTGTACTTTTAACTATATTGGTTGTTATTAGTTATAAAAAATATATTGTAGATTTTTTTTCCCGCCTTTGATGGTGCAATGAATATTGTATTTTAAGGATGCAGTTTATTCCAGTTCCAATACATTTTCAATTATTTATTTATTGTCTGTTTTTCAAATGCAGACATATTTTATCAACAAACTAATGACTCCACTGTGAGTTCAATTTACTGCAATCACGGTTACATCAACATTGAATGAAAGAGCATATACCTTTTTTAAGTGTGGGTGACGATTACAACACTAGCAGTGATAAGATGTTTTATGAAAATGTTTTAAATCTATTTTTATTTTTCATCTTTCAGTGTTAAATATTCTAATGTAAATTATTATATTTCTAGAGTGGTTTTTTGATTTTGGTTTTGTGATACCAAATTCAACAAATACATGGCAATCACTGATTGAAGCTGCACCAGAATCGCAGATGATGCCTGCAAATGTTTTAAAGTAAGTTATGCAACTTTATAAAAATATTTCTGTATGTTAAATGCTTAAGGAAAAAAATTATTTCACTAGAATAATTTTAAGGTATCCAATTAGTTGCAATAACTTTATTTTTAAATGTTGCTAGAATTTTTTCTTTATATTTATTCTTTTTGTTGGATTCCAAGTGAAAATTATTAAAATGTCAACAAAAGAGAAATTTTTTCAATATATTTTTAAAAGGTAATTTAATTTTTTAAACTGGGCATAATTTTTGCTCTTAATATTAAACACTGTAAAATAAATTCTAATGTTAAAAATAAGAAAAACAGCCTAAAAGTTTTTTTAAAAAGAAGTTGCCTACATTGTGAACTTATTATTTTTGATCAATTTACATTTATCCTCGAATTAGGGGTAAAAGATGTTACAGTATGCAAATTTTTAAATTTGTTTGCTTGATGCCCTAGAAAATTAAAGAGTAGTATGTTTTATTTTAGTTTATTTTTTATCTAATATTTTATATTTATTTTATTGTGTTCAAAACCTGGTCTATAATACTTGTTAGGGAAATAGATGGTGCTGTTTCTACAGCAAATTTTTGTAAGTGTATCCCTGAGAGTGTTAGAGCCATGTGTATGACAGGTGAGAGAGAGAAGAGATTTAAGAGTCTGATTGGACCTTGTGAAGTTGTTTTGAGGTGTGAGAGTTTATTATAATGGTTAAGGTGTGATATAGTTTAGTAATGAATAAGGTGCGAGTAGTTAGTAGTTGTACATAGTTTGTTATTAGAGAGTGGTAGTTAATTCTAGTTATAGTAGCATCATTACAATACTAGACTGATAAAAAAAATAGGTAATTATTTGAAAAGATTTTTGCTTGATAGATAAAGATTTTGCTAGATAAATATATTTTATATTTTGTATGTTAACATTTATGAAAAGGTTATGTATTATAAAGAAGGCATAAAAAATCCTGCGGGTGTGAAGGGATCATGTATACTACGTTTGTATAAAAAAAATTTTTTATAGTAAATCTTTCTTCTAACAGGTGCATTTTATTTTCTACACTGTTCTTTGCCCCCTCAAAAATTTTCTGTTTGTTGTTGCTGAGAAATATCTTACAAATGATGAAAGAAATTGTTTATCGAAATTAACACATTCATTTTCAAAACTTTCAGGAAGATGAATGTTTGTATTTTGTACATTGGGCTGTAAACTACTGTATCTCAAATTAAGCGTAGACTATAATGCATCTAAGTGAAATATTTAAAATCCAATAAATGTATCTTTAGCAATTTATTGCATAAAATGTTACTATAATTTGTTGCTGCAACTAAATTCAATAAAACTTCAAAAAAAGATTGAAAATCTATTAAAGCACAAAGATCTTTCTCTCCAGCTCATTTTTATTGATCTTACTTGATATAAAAACTGCTGTAACTTCACAAATAATTGGAGTGCAAATAAAAATAAAATATTCTTAGAGAGCAAGAAACTCGCATACTGAAAATTTGGAAAAAAAATTTCTTAAAAATTGATGCTTTTATACTTTTTGGGTACCTTAAAGTAAATCATGAAACAAAATTTTCATTAAATTAAATTAAAAATTATTTCATTTTTTTCTTTTCTTTCTGTGATTGAAATAAATGTTTGGGAGTGTAGTGTTAAACTATAATTATATAAATGCTTTTTCATTCTAGTTTAGTGATTTGGATAGATTAGAGTTCCTGAATTTTTTTTGCTTCATGGCTCCTCCCAAAATAATATTTAAACCATCAATAGGAATTAAAACATCTGCTAATTTATCATAAATAAATTTATTTAAAAACTGCTTCAAATGTATAATTTATTGATGTATGTTTTTACATTCATAATGCATATTTTGATCATCAGAGATTTTTATAATTAGAACATCTCTTAGCTTTTTCTTACATAAAAAAAAAACTTTAACAAGAAGGAAGAGAAGGCAGCGATGCATGTTAATCAAATAATTTATAGTCTAAAAAGTAGTAAATTGTACAGAAATGAGAACACTTAAATTTTTATAGAAGAAAAAATTTATATAAGAAACTTAATAAACACTATTTTTTAAAAGTATTTTTTTTTCAGATCTAATTTTTTATCTTTTGTACACATGCATTTTTTATGTACTTGATGCAAATTATGCATATGTGTTATGTATACAAATTATGGGGTATATTGTGCATGAATTATGTAGATAATGTTTATTGTTTTCAAGTTGGATTATAAGGAGTTGTAAAGTGATACTTTACCCTTTAAATTATCTAATTGTTTTAAATTTATGATTTGTAGTTTGAAATATGGAATATTTTCATGCTATTTTTGTATAAAAATTTAGAAAAAATATGCATATTAAATTTTGAAAATATTCTTGTAATATTTCCTATTAACTTTAGAATTACTGTACTTATTGTTTCTTTAAATAATTTTTTATTGTTATGTAGGATTAATCAATGGATCAGTATACATTTGAAAGAAAAAATTAATATAGTTTTGATATTCCATACTTTTTTTAAAAAATGTATTAATTTTGTGACATGATCTTTTCTAGTGGAAATGTTATCATTGAAACGAAGTTTTATGATGGTGATCTTCTAGTCAGTACATCTAAAGTACGATTGTTTTATGTCTAAAAACAATACTGAATACATGAACTGCTATTTTGATTAGTTTTCGCACCAAATCTGTGTATCTTACATGTGGCTTAAATTAATCACTAAAGATTCAAGAAAGAATCATTTATTGTCTGACTGTTTTCACTCAGACTTTCTGTTGACATGACTGTGTTTTATATAAAATCAATATAACTGTATATTGTGCTGTAGTATTTCTTGCAAATAACTGGCAAAATGCTCACCATTTTATTTTATTTTGTTTTGTTCATCTTGAAGTAGTTACTAGTCAATTTGGTCCAAAAATAAATTTGAGTTACTATGTTTGATAACTTGTTTTCTGCTGAGTGTCTATAGTTTATAATTTATTTTACATTTTTGAAATTTATTGTAAAATTACAATTTAAAAGACATATAATGTACGATTTTTATTTTTTAGGGTAGTTTTTAATTTTCATTTGCTGATGCGATGTTATGTTCCAATAAATATCAGTTTGGGTATAAAATGTATTTTATGTTATTTATATGTAAGTAAAAGCTGATATCCTACCAAGACTGAACAAATGTTTTTTTCGCTGGATGCAGTAATGCTTAACGTAGTATGTTACTTCATTAAATGAAATTTAATTAGTTTTGCTCTTCATCCTTTTTTAAAAATCCCATTGTATTATGTTAAAGGCAAGATGATAATTTTGTTATTTAAGTACATTATGCATATAAAAGTTTAGTAGCATGGACTTTTTTTTCCTTTGCTTATATTATGAGTTTAAAAAAAAAATAAATATTCATATTTCAGGGAGCATTTATAGTCTGTTCAAATCACAATTAACCACATGTATTAAAAATGAACAAACTCTTATTCCAGTTATTTCATTTTAGAAAGTGTTTTAAGATTCATTCTGTTGAAGAATTTTATTTCAGAATCGGAAATAATGAATTCATGGAATATATATAGTGTTAAAATTCCATTGTGGATTTTAAATACAAAGTATGATGAATATGTTTTTAAATTGTGTTTTTGATGATTCATTTGATTTAATGACTTACAGAAGGATTTTGTTTTAAATTTCTGTGATTTTATATTTTTCTAAATTCTTCAACTGTGATCTACTTTTATATATATATGTAGATTTTTTTGACTGAATGTGATTATAATTGCATTATTGTAAGTTTTGGTATTGCAGTTTAGAAATGATACAGATTTTTTGGAATGAGAAGTTTTATGAACAAATAAATATTTGATTAGTAAGTTTTGTATGAGAATAATAAAAAAAATTAATTTATATAAATACAAGGTGATTTTAAAATGGAGCTTTAAATTATGGAGAAAATAAAAGCTCTGTTTTGAATGTTTTTCAGCTTTAATGTATGTGATTGCGTTTTGTAGAGGAGTAGTAATTAATGTAAGAATTTATATGAAAAAAAGATTAGAAAAATATTCTGTGTAATTTTTTTTTTCATGACTTATCAAAATAAATATCCAGGAAATTTATTGCATTAAAAGTATTTTAAATTGTTCCTTTTTTTTTCAATAACTTAAAGCTGAACCAGTAAATAATAATGTAAAATATGTGGCTCCTTGGGATAAAGGGTGCATTAGGGACACTTAATTAAAGATTAAGTATCTACTTTTTTAAGTTAACCTTTTTCCTCACATTTTTGTGTGAATATAATCTTTACAGCTTCTTCTAAATTTGAATTCTAATTTTTTGTTATTAATGATTGAGAAAGAATTAATAAATACAAGGAAAATATAAAGTTAAAGGAACACCTATGTCCATAGGAAATAACTTGTGCACTTTTGCAAAAGTTTTTTTTACTATAATATGATGTAAAATAGATACTCTGGTATTGATAATAAATTATAAAGGCATATTGAAAATGTTACAAGCATGCACATAAGTTCTTTTATGCAAATTTTGGAATTGTTTTGGGTGGTTAATTAAATTTTTTTCTGATTTTAATACAGTTAGATTGTTTCAAGATTTGCAAAAAAAAAAAGTATTGAGAAAGGTCATTCTATTGTGCTGTTTTATAGTTATGTAGTAAGAATTTTTTTTTACAATGAAGACACAAACTTGTAAATCCATCCATCTATTAATTATTGTAATTAAAAGAATATAATTTTTTAAAAGTAAAATTTAATGTGGTAATAATTTGTGATTACAATTATTATGCGTGTTAAATTAAATCTTCGAAGTTCAGTGGCTGAGTGGTTAGTGCATTGCGCTTCCACACCACAGGTCCGAGGTTCGAACCCTGGCCTGGGCAAAGATGACTCAGCCTTTCATCCCTTCATTGGGTTGATAAATGAGTTCCAAGCTTGATTGGGAACTTACACTGGGGGTTTTTGCGTCTGACTGACCACCTGACCAGAACATCTGCTCATGCACCTCAGGGCCAAAGGTCACGTGTAATGAGTTGGGTATAGTAGGCCTTGGCCATCATGGGCTGTCACGCCACTAAGTTAAATTAAATCTTCTGAAAAAGATTTTTCAAACAATATTTGCTTTATTAGATTTTTATTTGAAGATGTTTAGCTGCTAATTTATTTCTCTTCTAATAATAACTATTAGAGATGGGGGGGGGATTAAAATTTCTTTGTAAATTAATATTTTTTTAAATGTGGTTAAAAAAAGGAAAATTCTGTTGATTATTATATCAAATATGTGTATTGATTTTTGAGGAATGTATTTAGTTTTATTTTATATTGATTTCTGGTATATATGTAATAGTTTAAAGAAAAAGTTAACATTAACATTGTCATTACAATTATTATACTTCTGAAAACTAAGATATGATCTTGTATTGAATATTCATAAAGTAATATCTTTATTTTTCTATAAATCATAAATCTTTATTTTATATGAAAGGATATTTTGAGTTAGTTTGATGTGTTACATATAAAATTCAAGGTAATTTTTTATAAAAAATATATATCTTTATAATAATCTTAACCTTTTATCCTTTTAAAATATCTCGGCATAAAATTTCTAATTATAACTATGTTATTGAAATAGTCCATTATAGATATATGTTAATGTACAAATGAATTTGTTATATTAGATCGATTTGGAACAATTAAATTTATATTTCTCTTAAGTATTTTTTTTCCGTATCAATTCTATTTTTAAAAAATATATATATCCAATAAATATATTGGACACTTTATAAAAAAACAATGCATGAAGTTTTTGCTTATTTATTGTTTCATTTAACTATACTTATATTTTTAAAATAACTTAAAAAAGGATGAATCTATTTCAAAATTTAGATTCATACGCTCCATTTTTTTTCTTTTCCCTTCCTTGAAATAAGTGACAGTTACTTTTTATTTAAATGGTCTTTTTAAATATTGGTGTAATTTTATTCATTTTGTTATGTGTACATTTTTTTTCATTAAGTGAATTATTTTTTAATTGTGATAAAAAAAAATCTGAAAGTAACGAACTTAATAATGAAAGTTAAAATTTTTTTTCTTTCTATGGTATGAAACAAATACAAACAATATATTTTTTTTCAATCCATTTCTAAAAAGCATATCATTTTTGGCTTTTATGGTATGAATATATGACACTTTTATTAGTATTATACTCTGCAAAATGAATGTTTATTGCAAGTGGAATACTAGTTTTTTTATAGTTTTTTTAAGTATGGAATGTTTTATAAAAGAGTAAAAATTTCTTTCCAGTACAGTATAAATAGTATTGTTCTTTTGCCATGAAATTAATCATCATAAAAGGAGAAAATAGATATTTTCCGATTATTTAGCTGAAAGATTGTAAAAATTCTTGAATTTTAATGTTTCATTTATGGAAGCCTATGTCTTTCATTTACGTGGTTTTTCAAAAAATTAAATTTCATATAGTTTATATTTTCTAGCAAAGGGGTTGGACATAACAATTTCTTCAATTATTTATAATTAATCTAAATAAAATCCGTCGATTGGATTTTGGGGTGTATCTACCATATAACATAAAGATAGAAGTGATGGCATGATCTTATTTTTTATTAAAGAAATTTTTAGTTTTATTACATGTGTGTGCTGTGATACCATCTAGGCTGTTCAAACTTCATTATATACTAAATTTGTTGTGTTAATTATGAATATTTTTTGAAATAATCATGCTTATTTTTAATGATTTTTTTCAGATTGTGTACTTAATGTGAATAATGCTTGTTTCTTAGCTAACAGTAGTGTCTGGCACTTTTAAATATACACACTCATTCTATTTATATATTGATTGTAGATGTACATTTTAATTTAAAAAACATGATGCAAATATTTATGCTCCTTGTTGCTCACAATGCACTATATATTTTGTTTTTGAGTATTGTGCTTTTGTTGAACTGTATAAAACATTTATTTCTGTACATCGGTGTTCATAATATGAAATAAAATTCGCATTCCATTGTGACTAATTTTTTTTGTTTGTTTCTGTTATGTTTTAGAAGTGGATGAGTATTTGATGTTAGAAATTTTAGTATTTCGTGAAAGTCTAGTAGCTAATAATAGTTTGTAATATTATAGAAAGTAAATAATGAACCCCTTGTTGATGTTATTGGAATGCAATCTTTAACCCCTTTTTGGTTGGCATCTCATCTCGTACATTCTGCATTTTTGTGCTTGTTCGATGGGCATCACGTGCCATGCAACGAAGAGAAGTTTCATGTTTGAAACTGAATTTGTCACTACTTACACGTTTGTTTTACTTCCACTATTTTTTTTTTATCTTTTATTTCTGAATATTTTTATGAAAGGACACAACTAAGTTCACTTTATTCCCAATTATTTCTGTGAGGTTTCAAACCTTGAATTAATATCAATCTTGTGCTGTTCCATGTTTTGAAATTTTTCATGCACAGTGTATCTGTTGGAGTTTCAACTAAAGAAACCGTTAAAGATATTTTTGATATTCATTGCTATAATTTTGTGACAAAGTAAAGTAAGCAGACAAATAATCTGTATTAAATGATTTCAGTTTTGTGAAAAATGTGGCTTTTATGCTCTGATCTTCAAGGCAAACTGTAAAGCTATTTATAATGGTAACATACCATTTTCCCAAACATTTTTCTCTCTCTCAATTAGCTATTCCAAAGCATTTTTTAAGAAAATAATTATTATGTACATATTTATCTTAAACACTTTAAAAGGGTAGTGTTATATGTAGTATCAGGGTGTATTTTTTAATGTTTAAAACTTGGGTGCATTGCAGGGAAAACTGAAAATCAGTGGGACATGTATTTGACCACCAGTAGGTCGAGCAAAGAACTGCTTACTTTTAACAAATATTTTGAATAGAATAATATTAAATTTTCTGCAATAACAAATGTTTTTTTTTTTTGTTGGAAACTAAAATAAAAATCAGACAGAAGGGGTTGATTCAATATTTCTTGTAAACCTTGAGACAGATTATATTTCTGTTGGGAATTATTTGAAAATATGGTGAGCTAACTAATGAAAAAAACATTTTTGGCAGTCATTTGAATCGAATATCTAGTAGCATTTAATTTAATAAATTAAATTTTTAATGGTAAAATTTTAATCTTATATTATGTGATTTACATGAATTTTAATTGAAATCTTAAGTTATGTATTTAAGACTGTTTTTGCCAAATGTACTAGAGCTTGAAGAAAATGTGGAGCACATTCTCGGAGAGAAAAATGCCTCAACTTTCATGAAAGTTTGTATCATTGTAACTTATAGATTTGTGTATAATATAACGTTTTTAAAATTTCAAAATATTCCATAAACAATTAAGACAGCCTTAAGGGGTTCATCCATGTGCTGGGTTAAAAACAATTTTTTTTCATAAATTGCTTCCTTAACATGTCTAGAATACGGTTGTAAAATGATTTTTTTTTTAAATTCGAAGTCGTTATAAAGAAGCAGCTGTTAGAAGAGCAGCTGTTTGTAGCCCTTAAGTTAAGGTTTTGTTTGTTTTAATTGGCCTTGAAACTTTAAAAGCGTTTTTCTCGAAACTGTTTTTCAAACTTTCCTCTGTCATATATCAAGAACGGCTTGACGAATGACTTTAAACTTATAGGACAGACTCAGCACATATATACGCACCAAATGAACTACAATCATTCCAAAATTCAAAATATATTTCTATTTTTTATAACAAAAAAAAAATATTCCATAAAATTCTAAACCTTTTCTTCAGAGGTCTACCAAAAATCCAAATTTTGATATTTTCAATTGAGTATAGTTCATTCGGTGGATTTAAGATTATAGATTAAAACGCCGTTATTTTTTTTTTATTTCAGATAAGAGAATCATCCGGAAATGATCGTCCATTTTTTCGAGACGTGTGTGTTCAAAGCGCTTGAACTCGCGTTCTATTGGATATTTTTGGCTGAACATTTACATACATACTCTTAAATACGTATAACTAAATGATAAAAAACAAAGTTCTATCTCTTTACTAGTCGTCAAAAAGAAAATTCCTAAGAATGCTTAAAAAACAGGCTGTCACGTAGGTGAACCCCCTGAAGGATACATGCAATTAATGTTATTTTTTTATACATTTGCCACATAGAAGTTATGAAAAGTATTCTTAATTTTTAAGTAAATCTGAATTGAATGCATATCTGAAAAATTATTTAGATCATGTACAAACAAATTTCAGCTGAATAAGATTTTTGGAGTTTTTACAGGAAGATATTCTTAAGAAAATTTTAGAGGGAAAAAAAAGGCGTGTGTATATACATATTAGAAAACAGTATCAAGCCTATTCGTTGAAAATGTCTTTTCAAGATATCCTCATAAAGATCTACTAAAAAAATCGATTATTTATAAGATTATTTTTTCCTGTCTTTTTTAGTTTTACTTAAACTAATTTTTATTAATACATTTCGATTTTTTTTTTGTAATTTGACAAAAAATTAATAAATAACTGAATAATATATAATTTAATGTATAATTGAAAACTCATGTAAACATAAACAAGTTTTTTAACAATTTATGTAAACACAATTTATAAATTAATATTCGAAGCATGTTTCCATTATTTATTTATGTAGAGTAACAATTATTTGCAAAGCTGCCAAATTTAAAATTTTGTAGAGTTACAAAATAAAAGTGTATGATATCAGTATATTATAGGTTGCAAATTAATGTTTGATTTATAATTACTGTAGTCTTAATGACTAAATATTTTTTTTTGTTTTACATATTAAGAATGTCAATGAAAATCGGTACTTAAAAATAAACGCTATTATGTTAAATCCAACAGACCATAAAAGCTCTCACATAATGTAAAGTTAAATACTGTTATACAAAAGTTAGAGAAGTTTTTGAGATGGAAATTTTGTATCTATGCATTATACATATCTATCTAGTGCAGGGGTGGCACGGTGGAGTTGTAACAGTGGCCGTGAAGACTAATTTAAAAATTTATTTATTAAATTTCCATTTTTTTTATAATTTAATTAAATATTGGAGTTGCCTCAAACAAACCCTACCCCCCACAAATTTGGATCAAAATATGAATAAGTGTTTTCCGCTATGGACATAATAAAATAAATATCACTCAAAACTAGCTGATGTGCACCTATTACTTAATTTTGTTAGCATTTGTAAGAGCTAATCCTAAAAAAAGTAGTAATTCGAAAGCTACATTAAGTAAGTACTGAGTTTTTAATAATTATTTTGAAGTAAATGATTCAAGTTAGTCAATTTTGTTTTATACCTAACCTAATTAATTGAGCTTGTAAAAAGCTTATTAACAATGTACTTTCGCTTTTTTAATGTCACATCTTTCCTTTCGGTTGCTGGATATTTGTCGGAGTGATTTCGTGAAAAGGGTAACAGGAAGTGACGTCAATGGGAACTTGCTGATAGAGACAAGTTGGCATCATATTTGACGAGTTCAGGATCGTCTGGGTTCTTCTAGAAATTAGTGGATTTCTGTACTAATTTCACGCTCTGTGACGCATGCGGATTTTTTTGGAAGTTTCCGTCGAGTCTATAAATAGAGAGCTGCCAGCCGCAACGAGCCAGTCTTGATTCAACCCGCGATTAGTGCACTAATCGCGGTAATCAAAACAATGCTCATGAGCATTGTTTTGATTACCGATTAGCTCGGCTGTGCTTGTGAATAATCTTTTACATACGTGTATTTTAAACACTGATAATTGTGTTTGATTGCTGTTGAAGGTGTGAAGAGATTCGGAGATTTACTCTGAGTATTGTTGCGGAATCCTGTATTTGAAGAATTGGATTTCCGATAATAAATTCGTATCGCTCTTAAAGAACTGTTATTTTTCTTTTGTGACTGTTTTGCATAAAATTCTCGAACTCCGATCAACGTGACAATTTGGTTCCGGGGGAGGGGGATTTTTTTAGTATTTTTTCCAGTGTCATTGGGGGTCTATATAGTATTAATAACCAGAAGAATTTAATATTTAAAGATAACAATAATTTGGGTCTTAAAGGGATATACCAAAGATGGTTTTGCTCATTTTAAAAAAAAAAAAAACTATTACTCGCTTCTCATGATTTTGAGTGTTGATTTTAATTTTAACATCAGTTTGCCAAAAGCTGGGCCTCATAGCTTTTTTGAATGATGAACTCAAGCTCGAAATGAACACAAATCAAAATGTTTCGACAACTAACAGTAGTACTGTTATTGATGCTGTTTTTCAACAATTTTTAAATACTTGGAAATCACAAGACAAAATGCATTTTACTTAAAAGTACATTCATAAAGTAAATTTTTTATTTTAGTTAAAAAAATTTTGAAAAAAAATATTTTTTCATTTATTATTAACATTTGAACAATTTTACCCAATTGTAAGATTTGAAATTTTACCCAAGTTTTACGAATCGAACAGCAAGTACAATTAGTTTGATGTCTGTTTCGAATTCAATGGAGAATACGTGTTTGCCTTTATCATGTGACCGTCATGAATTGATCCCTTTGATAACTGCTGAAGAATCACAAGAACAAATATTTATAAAGGGTGTTTTTTTAGAGGTATAGAACTTTAAATTGCAATAAAACAACGATGTATTATTCGATTGACATGAATTTTTTATTCGAAAGATAATCTTGTGGCATTACATTTTAAATATGATTTCTGGCATAGGGCTGGGCTCGGATGTAGTCCAATCTGGACGTCAATTTTCGATGACTTTTTTCCAACATTTGTGGCCGTATATCGGCAATAACACGGCGAATGTTGTCTTCCAAATGGTCAAGCGTTTGTGGCTTATCCGCATAGACCAATGACTTTACATAGCCCCACAGAAAATAGTCTAGCGGTGTGTGTTAAATCACAAGATCTTGGAGGCCAATTCACAGGTCCAAAACGTGAAATTAGGCGGTCACCAAACGTGTCTTTCAATAAATCGATTGTGGCACGAGCTGTGTGATATGTTGCGCCGTCTTGTTGGAACCACAGCTCCTGGACATCATGATTGTTCAATTCAGGAATGAAAAAGTTAGTAATCATGGCTCTATACCGATCACCATTGACTGTAACGTTGTGGCCTTCATCGTTTTTGAAGAAGTACTGACCAATGATTCCACCAGCTTGCTGTAAAGGCGGTGCAGGCGGTCGACGACAGTGCAGAGTTGAGTTGTTTCGTTCCTGTTGCTGAGTTGAGTTGTTTCGTTCATGTTGCCGAGTTGAGTTGTTTTCTCCTGTTGAGTTGAGTTGTTTCGTTCCTACTGACGAGTTGAGTTGTTTTTCTCCTGCATTGGCTTTGATTTTCGAGTTGTGGGGGCGAGTTGAATTGTTTTTTTTTCTACAGCTAAGTTAAGTTGCTTTTAAAAATGTGCACAAAAAATGGAAGTATGGGAATGTTAAACGTGCTCATGGCGCCACCTATTGATTAAAATATACACTAATTATAGATTTTAAAATGATTGAAGTAAATAACGCTCAAATAAAAAAAAATAAATCCAGATTCAAACTCACGGCCTCAGATCAAAATGTCTCCACAGGACAATAGTTTTTCAGTTACGCTAACCATTATCCCTGAAGGCATACAGACCTGAAGAAAAACTTATGTTTATAATCTCATGAATTTAATTTTGCAGGCGAAGCAGACGGCGACATGTTTTAAAATCATTTTCTTGATTAAAATGAAATAAAAAAAAATATTTATATTATTTTAATAATGTGTAAATTTTAATTCAGTATAATGATTACATACACACACAGTAAAGATACAAAGTAAATTGATTATTCAGAAAAATGTGCCGTAGTATACTCGTCATCAGCGTGAACGGGTTACGATTTAACTTGTTTTAGCTTGTCTGATCTTGATTCTACAAGACGGCGACTGAAATCTACGTCAGAAATTATCTCAATGCTTAGAGCGGAGGAATACATTGCTTTCAACCACTCAGCGAACGCCGCTCAAGTGTAATTCGGTTGATATGCGTTAGACACTTATCGCATTTTAGTTCACAATTCATTTCGTTTGTTAGTATTGCGGTGGGCTGTATTCAACAAGAAAAAAATATGGTGATGTCTGAAACACATAGTGAAAAACGAAAGTTTGGACAAGCCGGGGAATCTTCTGTAAATAAGAAAGCCAGAAGAGAAGTTTCAAAAGTAAGTAACAAAATTAAATAAATTTAATATGTAATTTTTATAATGTTTTTTACACATTTCTGATCTTTATTAATTTTAATATATTATTTTCAGAAGTATGGAAAATTTACCGAGGATTGCATACCAGATGGAGTATTTCCAATTGGAGATGTTTTTGTTTTTGCAAGCACCTATTATGATTCCGTATCAGTACACATAAGACGTTTCAAGAAATATGGCAAAACATACTACCCAACTCCCGAGGGAATAACATTAGACCCACGGTGGATCGAATATATCATGCGTAAAAAGAAAGTGCCGGAATCACTGGAGGAATTACCAAGTGGACTTTTCCCTCCTGAACGACACATTCAAATAACTAGTGAGAACTTCATTGATTTTACTTTCAAGCGCATTAAATACAGTCCGGATAAAGAGCCCACTTTTAAAGAAATAACCATATCCCGAGAGCAGTGGGCTGAAATGATTAAAAATATGGTGCTATTGAAAATGCTGCTATAGACAATATGTTTCAGTGTATGGACTTTTAACTGCATATAAAACCTTCTGCCAAGGCCCTATAGAAAATACATTACCTTCTTCTTTGATGTTAGTCTGGGTCAACAATACTTGACGCAAATTTTGAAAAATCTATTTGTAGCCTCCCTGAACGAAAAAGGATTGAAACAGCCTCAGACTTTCGCTGAGGAGTTATGGGGAATCGCGAAGAAACATTTAATTCATATGTTTCATCACTTGAAGCTAATGAGATAGCTGATTGTTTTTATAATCTTTTTGAAAATGAACACTTTTTATTGTTAAAACCTGTACATTATGTAACTGAAGAATTTTTAAAAAATCTTCGCTTGGATATTATTTTAAGAGAAGTAAGATACATGTTATGTCCACCTGATTGTGTGTGTGTGTTTTGAATACTATGAGGATTTTGTTTAAAGATTTTTATAAGATTCACACAATATTTTGTTTTTATAAATTTGAATAAAATTCTTTTTTTTATATGCTGAATTTGAGTTCTTATTATTTTTATTGTTTGTTAGTTTAATTTATGTTGAAATCGTTTCACATCTTAAAAATAAATAAGAGTATTTTTAAAAGAAATTATCAAAGTATGTACAAGTGATATTTTAAATGTATTTCATATGAAAGTGAGAAAATTTATGCTCATGTTTTTATACATAAACTTTTTGCCTTTCCCAAAACGTATATAATAATATAACTATTCATTGTAATAGTCATTCAATCAAGTTCTCTTTTCATCGGTAACAATGCATCAAGATTTAGCAGCGTTTTACGAAAATCCTGAAGTTCCAAATAGCTTCGGGGGTGTGGAAGCATTACATCGCTCTGTAAAAGGGAAATATAGTGAAAAAGATGTGAAACATTGGTTATCGCAGAAAGATGCTTACACTCTTCATAAACTTGTTCGACATAAGTTTCAGCGGAATCGAGTGTTTGTAAGTGATATTGATCGTCAGTTTCAAGCAGATTTAGTCGATATGCAATCTTTAGCAGAATTTAATAAAGGGTATAAGTATTTGTTAACTTGCATTGATTTATTTTCAAAATTTGCTTGGGCAGTTCCTCTGAAAGATAAATTTGGAAAAAGTGTGAAGTCTGGGCTAGAAATTATTTTTAAAGAAAGGAAGCCTAAAGTGTTGCAAACAGATGCCGTTAAGGAGTTTTTAAATAAAATAGTTCAAAATTATTTAAAAAATCTGAATGTAAATTTTTTTTACAAATAACGAAACAAAAGCTAGCATTGTTGAAAGGTTTAATCGGACATTAAAAGCAAAAATGTGGAAATATTTCACTGAATTTAACACTAAAAATTACATCGACGTCATTGATAAATTAATACACAGTTATATAATCACTCGTATCACCGTTCAATTAAAATGGAACCTTTTTCTGTAAGTAGACATAACTGGAAGCAGGTATTAAAAAATTTATACGGTGGTCTAGGAAATGAAAAACCTAAAGCTCCTAGATTTAAAATTGGTGATGTTGTACGCATTAATAAACAAAAACTTCACTTTGAAAAAGGATACGAACAAAACTGGAGAAGAGAACTTTTCATAGTTTTTGAAATCGTGCAAAGAATTCCGATTGTTGATAGATTAAAAGATTTAAAAGGTGAAGAGATTAAGGGGGCATAGTACCTTGCGAGAACAAAAATTGTTCGTTGTCATATACATGTTACGATTCATCATAAGTTAACAAATTTTGCTAATTTTGATCTGAATTTTATATATTATCTATAACAATGTATAAACTTTAAGAAAACTAGAGAAATTTTGTTCTTTAATAAATACAAAATTTTAAAAAAGAAGATAAATATATATACCAAATTGTAAAAAAAAAATATTACTTACCTCCTGTTCCCGCAAGATAATTTTTAAATTATACACTTTAGAATATCAATTTTTGCATTAAATTGAATTTAAATGTAACCTTTATTCTGTGTATACCACTTAATTGAAAAGTATCTTATATTTTTTAATATTTTTAAAATTAAAAATTCATAAAAAATTTTTTTTAAAAAATTTCAATTTTTATACAGTTGCAAATCAAAATGTATTAAACCATAAAACATAATTATGGCATACAGAATTAAGATCTATGACTAGAATATGCATGCCAATTTTTGTAGCTCTAGAGTAAAAACTTTTTTTACAATCTTGCGGGAAAGTGTAAAAAATTGAAACTGAGGAAATCAAGTTGAAAGAATGACATTTCAATATTTCAAATATAAAACTTAATACATAATATTTAAAATGATCCTGCTTCATATGTAGGACCTTCTAGTTCTGCAAAATGCTCATTTGTGGCTTTTTTTCTCATTCTGCTAGCCCTACGGGCCTCTAATGTATATGATTTTGATTTAATTTCGGCATTTTTTATGCGTGCATAATTGGCCTTAAAGGCAGAGGTAACAGTAAAATGTCCTATTTTAAAGCCAAGAGCTTTCATTATCTTTATACGTCCCGTCATTCCCTCATTAAACATCACTATAGCCTCATTTACTGCTATGTCTACAATATTTTTAGATGACCCACACACACAGAAGTTTTGGGGCAGTACTTCCAAACAGTCGAGTTGAACGACTCATTAGCGTTTTGTGTTTTACCCCCCACACATTTTTTCAGCAATTTTGGTGCAGATAGTTCTGCTATTATAGGCTTTGGTTGGCTCCTATTTTAACCCACCCCCGGTTTTTGAACTTTTTTTGTCGCCAAGTAGGGTGATAAGTTCGCCAAGCTATCTACCCTTCCTTTTCATTAAAATTCCGTTGACCAATAGGAACAAAAAATTTTTAACTATGGCAACCCTAAAACCAATATATACAGAAAAATTTAACCATTTCCTTCTTTTTCACGGTTGAACGATCTTTTTACTTTTTAGAATTCGTGTGAGTACCGGTTTTTCAGAATGAGTAGCCGAATGGAACATCTAACTATTTCTTTTTTGCTGTTTTGGAAGAAAGGGGACAAAAGAATTTGCTTGAATGGTGTATGCGTGAAAATTTAATTTTTAGCAGGTATGAATGTCCTAAATGTGGAAAAAACATGGTTATATGAGAGAAAGGAAGGGAACGATTGATGGGTATGAATGGAGATGCCGTACGAAAGGAGGAGAGAATCCGCATGATGTATGCAAGAGTATAAGAAAATGTACGTGGTTCTCTAAGAGTCATTTAAGTGTGTGTGACATTTTAATTTTAACGCGTCATTTTTTTGGAAAGTCAATGAATGAGTTTGCTGTGAAAGATGTGAGAGTGAATAAAAATACCGTGGTTGATTGGTACATGTTTTGCCGAGAGGTGTGCATGGCTGCGATTTTGAAAGAAAGTGAACCACTCGGTGGTGAAGGAAAAATTGTTGAAATTGATGAGAGCATGTTTGGTAAAATGAAGTATGGAAAGGGGAAGCCTGTGAATGGTCAATGGGTGTTTGGAGGAGTTGAAAGGAACTCGAATAAATGTTTTTTTAGAGGGGTGCCAAATCGAACGAAAGAGGAACTTTTGAGTGTTATAAAGGAGTGGGTGGTACCAGGGTCCGTTATAATTTTGGACTGTTGGAAGGCCTACAATTGCCTTTCGCATGAAGGTAATCAGCATTTGAGGATCAATCACAGTCTGACTTTTAAGGACCCTGAAACCGGTGCTTACACCAATTCAATCGAAGGCACGTGGTCGGCGATTAAAAGATCGTTACGGAACCATGCGGCGCATCTGGAGGGCCAATTCGACCACTATTTAGCCGAAAACATGTGGCGACGCCGGAGAGGGCATTCGTTGGATGATGATGTTTTTCGAGAATTTCTCCGTGCGATCACCACATTGTACCCTCCCATGGAGAAAGACGTTCCTTCGTAAGCACGTAAGTTTTATCCATTTTTTTCCATTTTAGTTTGCTTCGCTGAACTGTTCAATTTCAGTTTTTTTTTATGGTTATCGACATTTTCCGTTCTTTGAACGTCGTCGGTACGAGTTTGAAAATCGCGATTTGGCGCCATTTTGGCGCGGATCAAAAAATTCGTCGCCAAGGGGGTGGGCGAAACTAGGAATTTACCGCAACTGCCTTTTGATATTTGCACCACGAAGTATCACCAATTGGGCAGAAGTGATGCATAGGTTCCTCATCAGTGAACCTATAATGACAATAAATTGCCCATATGGCCTGACGCATATCACTAACGGAGCTATTTTTCTGTCTAATAGCATTGCCATAATAGGTGGTAATTGTATCAATGAACTTATCAGTCAGACGATTTTTACCGCTGATACTCTTACCGTCTGATAATTTTTTGCCACGATTCATTGTTTTTAATTTTCGCAGTCTAGCACCCATACGCTTTTGTATGTGGCCAACACATTCAACTTTTTTGATAGAATATGGTGCTGTCCTTTGAAGCTCTGGGAAGGTTTTTGTGTCCCCATCGCCGATATACTTAATATATTTCGCATTTCGTTGTGGCACCAATCTTTGAAATATTTCCTTCATCCCGTCTACTTCCATTTTACTGGAAGAACCAATATGGTTCTTTACACAGTGTGGTTGATGTTTCAATTTCCACTCTTCATATGAATGTCCAGATTTTGGACCTCGCCATTTTTCACATCCTTTACAATATGAAGAGAGAACAGCAACATCAATCACTTTCCCTGTAACATCTCCAATGACACTACAAACACCAATACGGGAAGTGTGTCTACGTGTTTTCCACGTACCGTCACCACTGACACAGATTTCATTACTTCCAGAAGCTGATACTTCTTCTTTCGCAGCATTTTTCATGGAGTCGTCTGCTACTTCACGACTGGCCAAATTTATTTTTCGCATTATCCTTTCATATGACTTTTGTGATACTGGGGATGGCAAATCCACACATTGCTGTGCAAAAATTCTTTATTCCACAAAACCCAATCCTACTGTACGCATAGCATAGGTTATTCGTGTATTAACTTCATAGTCCTTACTTGAAGCAATAACTGAGGAACTTTTAAAAGTGGTCAATGTACTGCATGAGTAGCATTCAACATAAAACTCAGATACCAATCCATACAAAATCTTTTCTTTTAGAACTACTTTAGTATTGCAGTTAGGACATATTAAATATTTGGATAGTTCAGATAATAAAATATCAATGTTTATCATTCTATATCCATTAGATTGATTGGAATTTCTTACTTCCTTGTCAAGATAATTTTCTTTGCACAATTTCTTAGCGGAAGCAGATATGCTGTCAACAGCAAGCGTATCTGATACATTTCGAGTGTATTGATTCGCATGAAAACGCTTTCGTTTTCGGCGATAGTCACTGCCTCTACGTTGAGCTTTACTAGACATTTTTTACTAATTAAAAAGATGCAAAAAAAAAAAAAAACTTCAATCAACAAAAATTTAAAAGCTTACGAATTACGAGAATAACGAGATAACACTCAATAAAGCAGCAGTAAACAGTATGAAATACAAATGTAAACAAGCAATACTTCGAACTAGGGCAGTGTTGAGTTGCAAACTTCCTTCTCTCATTAAAAATAGATAAAATTAAAAATTAGGGGAGAAAATAATTTCAATACCACCATCGATTTCAAAACCGAAACTAACGAACATGGTTTGTTTACATTAGATTTAAATGGACAATCCAGTGCTGACGTTTGACATTTTTGGTTGCTATTGCCGTACTTTTGGTCTGATTTTGACGCGGTTTGTTTTAAAATGCTCCTAACAGTCTGTATTAATTTTTAAAAATATTTTTGAAAAATGGATTATTTTGCCGTTTAAAGGTACTATGCCT
>BMAU01019248.1:0-159632 GCA_019973935.1 Trichonephila clavipes
TTAATTGTAAAGAGAGTAAAACAAAGTGCACAACAATGTATACAAAAATATAAAATGATTTTTTAAATGAATGCTCCTATTATAAATAGTTAAAAACGAACTGCAATTTTAAGCCTCACAGAATTAGCATTTAGAATTAATATTAAATAAGGAAAATGAATATAAAATTCCAATGAAGAACAATTGTGTTATTTTTAATATTTAAAGCAAGAAAACTTCAAAATGTTTTAACCCGGGAGCAGGCGCCCACTCCAAACTAACTGTAATGGTCACGCGGTTTCAGTATAAGTCACTCCAATCCTTTTTTTATAATTATTTTTACTCTACATGATAAAAATCACAAAATTTCAGTCAATAATTTAATTAAGAGGAAATATACTTACCTACTTTCAAGGACTTTTTATTTTTTCTTTGATTATTTGAGAAAAAAATTCAATAAAACTAAAGAAACTGTTCCAAATGAGCGTGACCTTAATAAAAAACATAAATCACAGACACTTTTCACTAACAATGCAAGAACGTTATTTGCAACAAAACTGTCATATTTTGCTCACGTTATGGTAATTTTGCTGTTCTTCGATGATCTACAAATAGCATGTTGAACCTTTTCTTGCTTGTGTCTTTTTGACAAGGCGAAGTGTTACATGTATGGATTAATAGTTTCCTTGATACAGTTTTTAAGGCAGCATTTGAAAATTTAAATTCAACTCAAACGTTTTATGTCTATCGCTTTTCTCATATTTACTTTCGCTATCACGATTAATATACATTATTTCATCAGGTTCTTCAATTGCTTGATCAATTTCAACTTCGTTCAATAAAGAGATAACAGATGCCCATTTTTTATATTCTGCTCATTTACAGTTATAAACTATAATAAGTCGTACAACACAGCAATCAAAACCCAAAAGTTAATCATAGGGGAAAGTATGGCATATTCATAGAAAATATTTTTGAACAAAAGTGGTCGTGCAGGGAACTCAATCAAAAAAAGTACCTTGATTGTAAAAAACCGTTTACCACTCTCAAAAAAGAGGCATGCATGTGACAAATTCATTTGAGTTTCCATTAAGACTGTCTAATAGCAGGACACTGTCAAGGTCACTGTTAACGAATAAACAGTTTTACCAGAATTTGGGGTGATTCAGCGTCTCATGCGACCGCTCCCATGTAAAAAGTGAATTCGATACAAACATATCGATGTCAGTTCTAAAAAAATTAGTGTAAAACTCATAAAATACATCTCATACAACTCATAAAAATACATCTTGGCCAAATAATCCTTCAAAGTGCTCAATTTGCTTATCCATATATCATAAAACTCACTTACATGGGGGGAAAACCAACAGAAAAATAGTATTTACAACTTTTCTAAGAGAAAAGGAGACGAAGTTAAACATACAAGTAATTTTGAAGGTCAAAGAGATGATAATCAAAAGTAGTATTTTAGGAATTAAAAGAAACTTAATAAAAAAATCTCTCATCGTAGGATTAAAGCAAATCAAACAAAATATCTTTATTTATTTGGTTTTAGAACCATAGATAGCTAGCTAATGAGCGTTTGAAGTGGAAAACCAGATGATATATATATACACTCTGTCGCAAAAAAATATATGCACCCAGAAGAAATCAAGCTACAATCACGAAACTCGGCAAGAATGTAGTCTGGTAAGAGATATGCAAATGATTAAAATTTCGAAGCCAATGAGACAAGGCTAAGTGTGCTATGCGCATATTAGTTGCGCAACTGGGAGAGTTTAAAAGCATGAGTACGAGCGCCGTACGGCTATCCAAACGAATCTGATGACTTTGATAGACGATATTGAGACTTAGGATGCCTCTAAGACGTAACCGGTGGCAGTACGAGCAGCTGACGAACTTTGATAGGGGCCGTATAATAGGCCTCAGAGAAGCAGGTTGGTGGAATAGACGTATCGGCCGCCACCTCGGTCGGAGCGATATGGTAGTAGTGAAGGTAGAGTGTACCGTCGCGGAGGGTCAGGACGTCCCAGGAACACAAATGATCGCGAGGATCGTGCAATCAGAAGAGTGGCCACTTCGGCACCAACAACGTCGCTAGTATCGATTCAACGCCACTTACCTCCTTCCAGACATCCAGTGCCATCAAGAGAAACCATAAGGAGACGACTGACCGAAGTTGGCTTGAGGAGCCGACGTCCGCTAAGACGCTTACCACTGACCCCACATCATAGGCAGTGTCGACTGGATTTTTGCCGACCTCGGGCAACTTGGAGTGTGACAGACTGGAGACGTGTCATCTTCAGTGATGAATCCCGATTCAGTCTCAGTGCTGATGACCACCGCACACGTGTCTGGAGGCGCACCGGCCAGCGGTCCAATCCGGCATTTATTGTCGAGCGGCATACAGCAATTTCACAAGGTGTGACAGTGTGGGGGGAGCAATTTCTTGGGACACACGATCATCTTTAGTGGTCCTTCAAGGCACTTTGACAGCTCGCAGATACGTGGACGATATTTTAACGTCGATTGTGCTACCCATGCTATCAAGTCGCCCAGGTGCCATTTATCAACAGGATAATGCTCGTCCACATACTGCGCGACTCTCCCACCAATGTCTTCAAGGATATGACGTCCTACCATGGCCTGCCAGGACACCAGATCTATAGCCAATAGATCATGTCTGGGACGCGCTGGGAAGGCAACTGCAGCCGTCCCGAGATACAGGAGAATTAACTGCGCAGATGCAAAAACTATGGCAGGATCTTCCACAGGGGGTCATAAGTGATCTAATTGAATCGATGCCACGCCGAATTTCGGCTTGTATAGCTGCCAGAGGTGGCTTTACTAATTACTGATTTTTAACCTTTTGCAAGCTGTAACCGCTTAATAAAATGATATTTTGTTCTGAATTTTTAATCATTTGTTTATTTTCATATACACTACATGCATACCAAATTTCGTGAATGTAGCTCAATTTCTTCTGGGTGCATATATTTTTTTGCGACAGAGTGTATATATATATATATATATATATATATATATATATATATATATATATATAAATTATATCAGTGTAAATTTGTATTTTTTATTTTGTCAGAAAGCTTTTGTTTTACTTCATTCCAAAAAATAATTTTTTTAAACCTTTTATATTTTCAATATGCTCGCGCCCCCCTCGCAGGGTTATCGCTCCCCCAGGAGTGCGCGCCCCACAGTTAGAGAAACACTGGCTTAAGATTCTGTCTGTGAGAAACATTGTCTTTTCTCTCGCTTCATATGTGTGTTGAATGTAGCAATTTCGAAATACTTTAACAGTCCTTTTAGAGTACGCGTACATGGATCATTAACAATTTAATGTTAGTAAAAAAAAATACTGTTTTTGTTAATCTCCACTCTTTAGTTGAGCTAAATTTGGTCCATGATCTTGTTCACTCGTAAAAAGTCGAAGACGAGCATCAGCGAAGTATAGAAATCTTGCTTGTCTAGTCCCAGACAATCAAGGGTGTGGCAAGGAGTAGCCTGGGTATTACAACCCTTGGTGCAGGTTGGGAAGATTTTGCCACTGTTAGAGAGTGGGACAGTGATCTAAGGCAGTGCTTCTCAAACTTTCAATACTGGCGCCTCCCCTTTCGATCACAATTTTTATCGCGCCCACATTATACATTGATAATGTACTGAATGCAATAATAATGCATTTTTTTTACGCTAAAGCTACAATTGGTGATCTTAATTATAAACCATACAAATTAGTAACATAATTTTTAAATTTTGTATACAACAATTACGAAAAATAAATAAAATAATAGGATAATTATTATGTTAATTTTATTATGTTAATTTAACATATTGCAAAATCCAGTGGCTGCTTAGAAGACAAATATAGATATCTGCTAAATATAGAAAAAAGAACTCAGAGGGTCAATTTCTAATCATAAGCATTCCTTATAAAAACTTTGCTTTGCAAGACAAGCCCATGGAAGTCGTTAATACTTATTAAACTTGTTCTTAATTTAGTATTAATTAATTAGTTATAAAATACTCTGTGCAGCACTGATACATTAAAGGTATACCGGCTGAAGTGCCAGCTCTTTGTTCCAGTTCATTTATAAGAAAAGAAAATATTATTGATATAATAGCTGAATTGTAAGGAGAGCAAAGCCAATATATATATATGTACACATATATATATATATATATATATATATATATATATATATATATATATATATATATACATATATATATATACATATATATACAGTGGAATATATTTAATTAATTTATTAGTTCTAGCGAATTAAATTGCCTAAAGTGGAGTATTTTGTTTATGTATATCCCTTACTTTGTAAATGTAGTGATCCAAATAAAAAATATTGAATGAAAAAAACTGCAGTAAATCATAATGCGGTTGGATAAAGTATCAAAGTGCGTTTCCGCCCTACACGGCGGGTCTTACAAAGCTCTAAAAAAGCTCGAGCTATGAAAGTAGCTAGACTTTGCCAATTTGACTCTATCGTAACAATTTTGCTATGTTTTTCATTGAATCGCCATTATAACTTAAGAAACGGCGTTGCTTGCGAATATTACATTTTTAACAGAAAATAAATACAATAGAAAGTTATATTAATGTATTTCACTTTCAGATATAAATTATTTACACTGTTTTAAGCATTCATTACACAAAACTTTTAACAATGTGTTACTTTAGCGTAGCAGAGATCAGTTTTGGGAGATATTTTCAAAAATCGACCCTCAAGAGTGTTACGAGGAGTTATAAATAAAAAAAAGAATCCTTTTTATCAACTATTAGATCTGCAGACTTAAAATTTAACAAAGGTGTTTTTCTTCCTTTCTTGTTTTTTTTTTTTTGTTCAGCCGAGATATGCAAAAAGTTTTTCTTGTTTAACTTGCAATTCACGTAAATTTAACTCATTAAAAACTTATCTATCCTTCAATCTGTGTTGTTTAATTTTTCATTTCATCCGTTCGAAGAACAGGTATATCAGCTAGTGTAAAATATATAGTCTGGAAAAAGTACAAAGTTGTCTCATATTTGTGTCTGATTTAGAATACATTTTATGTTTCTCAAGATAAACATGAACATCTCTGGCTTTGGTTCAGGGGAGACTCGTACAACTCATCTTGGAAATATTCTCACGTGATAAAGAAACTTTTTCCCTGGTGTAAGAAGAAGGTCTACAACGATATTATACACAATAACCCTTCGGCCCCTCCTTCTTTAAGTTGAAAGATCTAGATAATGATTTCCCGTAGATGTTATAATTTGTATTCAGTCTGTCTAATATTTCTTTTTGACACATTATTTTCTAATCTATACAATCCCCTCTCCCCACTGAAATATCTAGAACTTTAGCATGTGGTAACACCATTTCCATCTCATCAATTGCCTGCACTTTCAAGAGTTGTTTAAACAAATTCTTCTAAGCATTGCCAAACTCTTTTAAATAATGTCAACATAATTTTAACAACATTTGATGATATTCATACGTAAAAGGTGCACATGAAGTTGGGAAAGTTTGATTTTTGCACATTTCTCCATTTTCCCCTTTTTCCTAATCCCCGATAAATGTAGTGGTTATCTTTGTGTACTTAAAAGTTCTTAAAATGCGTTACTAGCATTCATATAAACGATGAGTTTTTGGTGGTATTATTTCTTCATATAGGGGTGATATTCAATAAACATACTGTACTTTAGCTTTTGGGGGCCAAATAAACATAAGTATTATATATTGAGATAAAACATTTTTTGTACTCCATGAACTATTAAAAGCCTATTAATCTTCAAGAAGATACATTTTATATGTGTATAGACATATTGCAGATGTTATTAGAATTAAAACTAACATTTATAAAACTTCATTCAAAAGGTATACAGGTTGTTATTTACAGCATTCGGAAATGTAAAATAAAAAAAAAATCTCCTTAACTAATTTTCGTCATGAATAATACATTTTCGTACAAAAGTAACTCAGAATTGAAAAGATAAAATACCATTTATCCTTGAATTCTTAAAAAGAACACTATGTATCAACAAAATTCAGTCGAATTTTAAAACCCAAGTATTCAACGTCAAATGAGTTTTAGTTTGCTACAAAAAACACGTTTGTAACAATTTCAAAACATGTTCTAAAAGTTGCGTATTGTACATTTAATCAAAGTATTCGTTTCAGAAAACCTACTTTATGTTTAACATTTCTTACTTCTAATTCTCATAGAAACTTTATGTCGGGCACAGTTCAAACAGTCCTCTAAAATTTAATGTTTTATCTGAGAGCAAACAAGCACACCCATTTTACAAGCATAAATATTCATAGTTCTCTCGAAGTAATTATCTCACTATATTTGAATGTTTGCCAAAGTATTATTTTTAAGGTATCCGACTACGTTCGCAACCGTGATTTTACAAAAGCGTATAAATGGGTAATATTTATGATATTTAGTGTCACTTAGATTAGAAAACGTACGTAAAATTATTTTTTTTTAAAATTGCTTTTATTGTATTACAATAAAAAATTATTTAATTACAATATTTTGACAAAAAACGAACATAGAATGACCAATTTTCAAAACATTCTCCTTCTGTGAAAAATGCTTCTATTATAATAATATTTTGCCTTTATACAGCTCTGACCTCTATACAGAGGCTCAACTAGAATTTTTGAAATATATAACTTAGAAGTGGGTTTATCTGCGTTTTACGGTAACAGAGGGAAGGAATTTTAAGAAAAAAAACGCCCATAATTATTTTAATTGGTTGTAACTCTGAAAATAATGTGAATTTTTCAAAACTCATAGTTGAGCCTCTGTACAGAAGTCTGAGATATATACAGGCAAAATATTATTATAATAGAAGTATTTTTCACAAAAGTAGAACAGTTTGAAAAAAGGTTATTCTAAGTTAATTTTTCACCTAAATATTGTACATAAATAATTGTTTTTGTCAAAATGTCCTTAAAACAATTTTATACATGTATTCTAATCTAAGTGACATTAAATATCACGAAAATTATCAATTTATGGGCTTGTTTAAATCCACGGTTCTGAACATAGTCGGATAACTTAAGTAAATTAGTTTCTGCGTTTTCATCACAAAATATTTAATTGGCAATGCTAGTTTATGTTTACATATAGATAAATTAGAAAATATTTGCTCGTTTGAAAAGAGAAAGAATTTGAACCGTGCTCTTCCCCATCAAGAAACGAGAATGCAATTGAATTAATTAAATTCATTGGAAAAATATAGTTATTAACTATTATATGTGACTAATTATAGCTCTATTAGCTCATAAGAAAATAATTTTGAAAACTTGTTTTTAACTTATGATACTTGTCAATTCCTTTTAGAAAGTTCTTATTCATTGTCTTAGTTAATATATTCTAAAGAGTGAAACGTTATGCGAAATTCATACATAAGCTTTCATATTGTTTTCATAATTCAAAAGCAAAACAGCTATAACTATTTTAAATCCGATACTATTAGAGTAGCAATGCATTTGAGTGAATTAGTTACATAATAGGAAAGGAATTTATTCGGAATTCATTTAGACAAATCTTTTTACTAATGCAAGTGTAACACATTTGTTCTAAAGGTTTTTTATTACGATAAAATAAATGTATTCTAGTGAATAAATTTCTACGAGCAAATATTTTTAATGTAAATTAGATTTTTTTTAAATAAAATACATTTAATTTAATATGTGTATAACTAACGCTTTATTATATCTAGTTATTACAACATTATAAAATAATTGAAATCATTAAGAGTCTTAGAAAAGAACAAGAGCATTATCACCCGAAGAATAAAGAACAAACACGCGCAAAGTACACTCACACTAATTTATATATATATATATATACATACATGCACACACACACACACACACACACACACACATATATATATATATATATATATTTAAATATATAAAAACAATCACAATTATCAATTTAAAAATTGAAATATATGAATCCCCAAAATACCAAAACACTTCAGAATATCAATGGCAAATATAAAAGATAATGTTCCATCATTTTCAAACAAAATTATATATATATATATATATATATATATATATATATATATATATATATATATATCTATATATATATATATATATAGATATATATATATATATATATATATTGATGTTTGGACTGATATCAGTAGCGAAATAGCACATGAGAGCCAACACCTTCTGATCCCACCTCAGTACTCGTAACCATTTGCCGCTGAGGGGCATGAGCAAATGTCCCGATCAGATGGTCAGTCTGAAGCGAGATACACAGTGTTTAGTCCCCAAGTAAGCTTGGTACTCATTTATCGATCCAATGAAGGAGCGAAAGGCTGAGTCAGCCTCGTCCAGCCTGAGGACAGATCCTTGGACCTGTGCTGTTGAACCAAGATAAGTTATATTGGTAGGCTGTTTAGTTAGTTTATATTTTTAGCAATTCATATTCTAATAATTGGTAGTATTTTATAATCAGTTAGGCTAGTTTTTTAACTTTATATAATGCAAACATTGTAAACACAGTAGATAGTGAGAATGTTTTAAATGCAGATCATTGTAGAGATTCTACCAGACTTTTTTAATACGTATAATACTAGAGTATTCTGGAATAAGGAATACTTAAATAATTGTAAAAAAGATTTATTGCATTGCAATAATATGTTTCTAATAACTCTAATGCTTACATATGTAATAGATACTTAGATAAGCTTCAAAATATAGTAAAATTGGCAATAGTAAAATTCCTTTTTACAAAAGATGTGGCGGCAAAAGATGTTAAACTTGTAAAATGATCCATAATGTTCAAATCAAAGAGGATTCTAAATGTACCTTCTGTAAAACATATAACTGTATTTACTTATTGGCATGTAATAAATACCAATTTAAATATAATGGACAAACATCTAATAAAATGAATATTAGAATTAATCAGCATAGGTCAGATACTAAATACTTCAGTAGTATTAAAAATTCAAATAAAAAATAAATAAGACACTTTAGTACCCATGAATATGAACATGTTTCACTCAATATTATTAAAATTGTTCCTGACATTAAAGAAAGATTATGGTGGGAAAATTACTACATATTAAATACACTATCTAGCCAAAGGTATCCAAACACTCCTTAACAAAGTGTTTCTGGCGAGTGACTCAATTTGATACGTAATTGAAAGCTATAAAAGTGTTGGTAGCGGTTTGTCAGATTGTATTGATGCGTTTGTGAGGCAATGAGTAAGTCAAAGAAGCTTAGTGAGTTTGATCGTGGCAATATAGTGGGATGCCATCTTTGTGGGAAATCAGTTCGTGAGATTCCGGACATTCTACAGAAGCCTAAATTCACTGTGAGTGATGTAATTGTGAAGTGGAAACTTCGAGGCAGTGAAACGGCAGAAAAACGAACCGGTAGGCCGAAAATACTTGGTGAACACAGCCGCATAACTCTGAAAAGGGTAGTGAAACAAAATCGCAAGTCCTCGTTGGTGGAAATTTCTCAGGAGTTTCAAAGTTCATCAGAAATTAGTGTTAGCTTCAGGACTGTCCGCGGAGAGTTAAGAAACTTGGGATTCCATGGTCGAGCAGCCGCTCACAAGCCAAACATCACTCCACAGAATGTGAAGCATTGATTGCAATGATGTAGAGCTCACCGTCATTGGACTGTGGACATGTGGAAAATTGTTCTTTGGAAGGATGAATCTCGCTTTACAATGTGGCAGTTGGATAGACGCGTCTGGGTTTGGCGGATGCCCGGTGAACGTCTCTTTAGTGACTGCATAGTGCGGACTGTTGAGTTTGGTGGTGGAAGCATGATGGTGTGGGGATGATTCCCGTGGTTTGGCCTGGGTCCGTAATTTCCTGTGATTGGAAGCGTGAACTCTGAGATGTATGTGGACATTCTGGACAATGCTGCACTCCCAACTATATGGCAATATTTCAGGGAAGACGCATTTTTCTTCCAGAAGGATAACTGCTCTATTCACACATTGATGTTTACACAGACGTGATTTGGAGAAATGAGTGTTCAAAAACTGGACTGGCCTTCTCAGAGCCCCGATCTAAATCCCATAGAACATCCTTGGGACGAGTTAGAGCGCAGATTACATAGCCAGCCAAATCGACCATATCTGCAAGCACTCAATTCAGCTGTGATGGCAATTCCTATGGTCATCTATCAAAAACTGGTGAAAAGTCTTCCCAAACGTGTGCAAGCTGCCATCCATGCAAAAGAGAGACCAACATCATATTAATATATGCCTCAGGACGCTATAAGTCCATACCACTGGGTGTCCGGATACTTTTGTCCAGATAGTGTATTATAATGCAGTTTATCTTTATGTGGACTAAATGTATTATATATACTAAGGAAAAATATTCTAAATGCAAAAAAACTAAATTCTCAAGATTATTATTACAATAATGGGATTAATAAAATATCTAAGAAAAAAACTAGAGGGGCTAGAACTAAAAGATTAAGTAGAGAAAAAAAGTATTTACAGATAGTATTATAGATATTTATAATAGCATGGCTATCATTTTTAAAATAAAACACATTAAATCGTTCATGTTTCGACTCAGTTAGACAGAATTATGTAATACAATGGATGTACTAATTTTACATAAAATTAAAGATTGCCATGCTTTGCATATTATAAAGGTCTTTCACAAATTTTTGAAACTTAAACATAACATAAAAGTTAATGTAAATAAAGATTATCAAATAGAATATTGTAACTTTTATAAATAAATAAATCATATGATAATATTAATTTTTCTGGCATTTTTAAAAAATACCTGTCATCTTTCCCAATACAAAATATTATTTTTAAAAAAGCTTTTAAATACAATAAAAAGTAGGTAGATCAATTTTTAACTATAATGTGCCTATAAAGCAAGATATCTTAATATGTAAATGTAATGAATTTAAATAATTCACATTGATAAACATCACAAGCATGTTGTTACTGGTGACCTCAATATAGTAAAATACAATAGTATTAGAAACATAATGAATAAAGGTACTGGTTTTAGATTAATGATTTCGAATAATAATAAAATTATAAAAAAACTGTCATATAATTATTTTGAACAATTTATATACAAAATAGCCATTAAATATAATATGCCTTTAGAGTCATTCACATAATTCATAGGTTATATTACACAGGAGCTTAATAAGTATAACTTTGGTACAGATAATAAAATTTTTTGTAATGATATTACAAATCAAATTAAAAAATTGCAAAATAAATGTATTGTAGTTTATATTGATAAAGTGCCAGGAAATGTTGCCTTCATATGTAAATACTATTATAATTTAATGATCAACACTTGTGTGTGCTTTGATAATAATACAGCTTTTATTAAGTCATCAGCTTCCGATAGAGAAATAAATAATCGAATTTTGGCTTTTCATAAAAAAATAAGAATTCAAATTAATTATAATTTTAAATTTCCACATATATTTCTTACTCCCAAGTTTCATAAAGTCCCAGTCAAATTTAGAACAGTTACAAATGATTTTAATACATATATCAGCAAAACAGGCAAAATTCTTTATGAAATATTACATGAAGCAATAAATAATCTTAAATCTACAGCCATACCTAAAAATAATAATTCACTTATTGAACAAATGAAAGATAAAACGATTTATTCAGTCTATTCTTTAGATTTCGAAAATCTTTTTAACTCTATTAATATTGATGATTTGATTAATATACTTGTAAATTTACACAAAATAATTTATTTAATAGTGTTAATCAGAAATACCCAATTAATTTTATTTAATATTTATATGAATAAAGTTATTGAAAATAGTATGGATTAAAAATTCTGAGATTGATAATAGTTTATTATACTATAAACTTACATATTTCAAAGTTATACTTACCTCCATATTCTAATATTAGATAAAATTGCTTATTATTTAATTCATATATACTCTAGTGTCACTAAAGTTATGGTAATTTGTAACTCTCTTATTAATTTTTATTTATATTATTTCTATGCTTTTTTGTTAAGTGCTACATATTAGCCATTCACATGCTTTGAATCTGTATTAGGGTTCAGAACCTGGCAATAACTTATTTATTGCACGCAGATTTAGCGCGGGCTCTGCATTTTTAAGTGCAATTGTTAGGTAAGTATTATCTTGTACTGGTTTAGATATTTCTATCCATTACTTTCAATAGTTTTTGCTCAGTATTATTTACAAAAAAGGAGGAGGTTGGCTGGCCAAGAAAAACTTGTTCAACCCCACTTTTATATAATTTATTTTATATATTAGCTGTACTAAGTTAGCAATGCTTATAATACTGCAGCATCCATTTTATAATTTTTAGTCTCGGTTGCTCATGTGTCCTTCATTGTGTGATTTTCCTACTGTCTATGTGTTTTTCGAATAGGATTGTTGGATGTTATCTCTTGTTAGTAGAGAATAAGACTATATATATATATATATATATATATATATATATATATATATATATATCTTATTATATATACTCTACTAACAAGAGATAATTCTCACACACATCAAACTAGTTTAACCCCACTTATCGGTCCTAAGTCCGAGATTGCACTTGGATATTTTATAAATTTTTATTTTATTTTATAATTTTTTAATTTTGTTTGAAAATGATGGAACATTATCTTTTATATTCGCCATTGATATTCTGAAGTGTTTTGGTATTTTAGGATTCATATATTTCAATTTTTAAATTGATAATTGTGATTGTTTTTATATATATATATATATATATATATATATATATATATATATATATATATATATATATATATATATGTGTGTGTGTGTGTGTGTGTCCATTTAGGAAAGTTTAGCTCCAAAATTAAGCAATTAATAATTAAAAATAGAGTTAACTATTACTATCACGTAGAGATTTGTGGATAAATAAGCTTATTTAAAGGTAGAAGGAGTGCTGATGAAAGAGAGCGCATACTCGATAAGGATTAGCTGGTGACTGCTCACCGAAATGTTGACCGCCATGTTGGATTTCATGTGATTGAAGAAAAATAAAGAAGTTATCTTAGAGAGGAGATGCCCTCCTCATTTTACCAGCATGCCAGGGGCCTGCCATATATATATGCAGATACGTTCCATGATCAATCAAATAAGTCTTTTCAGGGAAAGAAAGTAATCGATTTGTATTACTTTCCATAAAGGAATATTTTCTGCATTTAATATTTTTAATGAAAACAAATTTTTCTTTGTAAAAATTTTTCCGACTTATTTAGCAATTGCTTTTCAATCAAAGCACTTTATACACCGAAATTTATATTCTTTGTACATCAAGTTGAGTCATTAACCATATTTGAAGTTATTTTTGGATACGAAATGGGTACAATTTTCGAAAACATATTTTTACATCAAAGCATAACATTAAAAATGTATGTTTTTAAGTTATTGGAGAATTTTATACAAAATGTTCTTTTTATTAGAATCACTAAACAGTTATTTTACCGCAGTATATATAACAAAACTTAAAACATTTTTCATTAACTTTAATTGTTACTACTAACCTTATATTTTTGTATCAAATATTAATTTTTTGTTCCCTGTTTTTTTTAAGGATTTTTTTTTAAATTTTGAAACCGTGCATTCGCTTTTGTTTGCAATCTAACGGGAATAAATTAACTTTACTCAAAATTGGCCGTAATAACTTTCACCCTGTAACATTTACAATAAATAAACACTATCACAAAAATCTTTTTCCTGGCGATGCAGATATTTTTAGTTGTTTTTTCATCATGCGGGGTGATGGAAAAACACACTCCCCATAAAAATACAACACTTCCTACACATGTCGGAAAATCTTCCAGGGGGTGCACTTAAAATCATGCTGCAACAAACAGGATAACTATTTTTCCTTTTATTTCTGTGGATTTTTCCATTGGTTAAAACAGTATCCTATTCAATTTTATTAATGCAAGTATATTAAAAAGCATTGTGAGCTTCTGTAAGGAATTTAATTAAAATTTTTTGACTTTAATAAATAATTTAAAATATCATTCTGCTTTCATTGATTTTAAAACAAGTTAAAAGAGAAACAAATCCCCATGCAATTGGTTCACCACACACACATTACAAATGGAGGATGCTATGTAATAGTCAAGTAATATGGAAAAGGTGGTTAAATCCATTTAAAAATTAATTGGACTTTATAAAACGTAATTTTTTCACTATCAAACCCATACTTTTTAAGATACCGTGAAAGTCATTTATATTGGAGGGGGCGTGAAAGGCAGTAATAGGTAAGAAAAATTAAATAATAAGCAAAACTTCCCACATACACAAAAGAATAAAGAAAACAATATATGAAATTAGAGAGAAAATTCTTAGCAACCCAAACTTTGTAACCCCAAAATTGAGTTTGGATTTGGTACTTAGTAAGCAGATTTAGGTTTGTTTGATGGTATCACCATTATTCTTTGCTGCATAGATAGAAAAAAAAATAACAGGAAAAAAATAACTGAAAATACAAAGAGCATAGTAATCAAAAACTGTACAAACATATAAGTTGAATTACGCTAAACCGGTGTTAATAGTATTTGATTATTATTCGCTATTAAGAATAATTTTCATGTATTGATAAAGAGGTGTTCCTTCACTTTTCGAATTAAATTAGGGGAAAAACTGCTTTATTTAATTGCTATCTAAATGTTTTTCTCCATCTGTACATTACACTATACAAATACTTAATTACATGAGATAGTTATCGGTATTTCAATTTAATTAAGAGCAATTATAAGACGTTTGTTCATAAAACTCATATTAGTGACAATGAAGAGCTAAGATAATATAATACGAGGATTCAACTGTGTAGAGAATTTTGTTAATAACTAACACTTATATTCCTTACTAAAACAAATCTTTTGCTGATTTACGTTTAACGATCAAGCTATCAAACTCGTAATTCGGTTGTTATCACCTTATCATATATCTATTGATTGTGGAATTTCTAGTTTTTTGCTAAGATTTGCAAATGTTTGAATATTGTTTACTGAAGCTGGATTTTACTATGTAAGGAAAATAAATAAATGTTTGGGAGCACATAGATGTTTCTTATGCTCATAAAATTGTATTATTTAAATAATAATTTCTCACAGCTTCATAGATTTACTATAATGTTACATCTAAATAAGTACCTTATTTTTTTATCAAGTGACTTATATACATATCTAGTGTTAGTGGCGTAGTATACAACCACGCATTAATGAGGAGGAAAGATTCTAAGGGGCCTAAAGCTTAACGTATTTGAGCTTGGGTTCCAAAAACTGAGTTTGCAGGGGGGCTCTGATATTCTCTGTTATGCCACTGTCTACTGATCGTATTTTACAACGAAATTCACAGTCATTAACATAGGTTTACTTCTATATAGATGACAATGGAATGACCAACTTAACAATAAAATATATTAGAACAAAATCTGTGCATTTTAATTGATTAAAATATTGAGTTATTTTTTTAATTTTATTTTCTAGTCTAAGAAAATAGCATCTTTAAGCATTATTACATTTTATTTTCCTTTTTGAATTATTCTGTGGATTAAAAAAGTACATACCCACATCTTTTAACATCAAGTATTACTATAAATTTGTCTTTCACCGTATATTTTCTGCTTGCTATGCTTTAAATTGTTCAAAATGTTTCTAGAAATACTGATTAATTTTACAAGTAAAATGTTGTTTCTATATTATTAAGTAATTATTTTCATCCCCATTTTTAGATAAGTCGTAAAAATTTTATTTTAATGCTAAAAGTTACTACCATTTACAAAAACTTAGAATTCTGTGGTTTTAGTTTTAATTATGGAAGTAATGATTGGGAAAATGTGTGTGTCTGTGTGTGTACCTTTGCAACATAATTTTATCACAAATGAACAATTCATAATATTTGTAAGTCTTTTGTCCAGATTCAAAATTATTATGAATAAGGTAGTGATGAAAATATTATACTTTAAATATAAAATAATCCGGCATATAGTTCATCTTTTATTTTCCAATTCACAACAACTAATTAATGCAAATTTTCTCAATGAATTTCAAACACACACGCACAAATGATGAATGAAAGAAGGATGATAAAAAGTTTAAACTGTACACATTCTAAAAAGATTATTTGCTATACAAACAATATTATGCCACACACAAATGCATTTAAAACAAACACATATACAATTTATTTATACCACACAAATATATATACATTAGTTGTGTTTTTGCTAATGCTACTTGATCAACAGTGCCTGATCGAGGCCCTTCAAATCCATCGTGAAAAGGGGCTACATTTTACGCCAGATCGCAGTACAATTTGATTCGTATCCCATATTTAAGGAGAACAACATAGAGGTTCCACCACATTACTGCCTTTCATTCAACCTCACGAAGGGGCTTGTGACTCAACAAATATATATTTAGTGTAACCCCTTATTCCGGAGAATATATATATATAAACTGGTAATCAAAAAGAGAACTTTTAGTTTTTGCGATTCTCTGAACAACCGGACAGACTTTAATGGAATATAGTATGTATATAGGGCTAATATATGAAACAAAATTTCCATCCAATAATTGAAATATACACACATGATCGTGCGTAAGATTAATCGAAGGTATGAAACACACGTTACAGAATATAACACAAATAATTGATGAACAGGAACGATTGTACCCTCTTTCAAATAAACATGCATCACATCGCTATACCGGAAATCAGGGATTTATGAATTCCTGTTGCCATTAATACCACTCGCAATCAGCAATGTTTTCAATTCTTTGATGGTTCTATGAGAGAGATTGTAAGCTATAATATTTCTCTTCCCATAGCGATCTAGGCATGTTCTTTACGGATGAGGAATGAAGATCTAAGTGGCCAATCATTTCGGTAAATATCTTCACTTTCCAGAAATTCGTCGACCATATTAGCTGTATATGCCTCGCATTGTCATCCATTAACATTAAATCAGTGCCATCCCTACCCGTGAAAAGGTTTACATAAGGCTCTAAGACCTCATCCCTATGATTAACAGACAGCAGTCATGGTGCCACTTGCAGATATGGTGGTGTGTGTGGTTATCTATTGTGATGCTTGCACAGATCATCAAGCTTCCGCAATCTTGAAGGTCGATTTCTCGGACTTTGGAGGGTAGGTAAGGGATCTCTGGATCTTTTCGTATGAAATTACGGTGAGAATATATGGCCAGTAGTGTATTTGGCATCAAAGTATGGTGTTAAGGTATATCCGGCTACTCTAAAACCATGTTTTTTTTCAAAAGTTGACAAATTTTTCTTGTAGCTTATTTTATAGGTCATACTATTATCTTTACCAGGTTCTCTATTGTCTGTTCACTAGAACAAAAACTACATGTGTTTTAGTAAAAGCAGATGCCATAACTTTACGCAAAATGTCACACTTTAAAATGCGTTTTACTCGAAATGTGTTTTTTTCGAAAAGCTCAAACGGGGACGCCGATTGCTCAAAAACATTTCAAAATTATTGAATGAAATTTTTTGTGTATGCTCTGTAAAACAGTGAAAGTGTTTTGACCTTCAAATTTATCAGTCACTGTTTTATTACAAAATTTACATCGAAATAAACAATTTCCTATAGAATGTTGTTAAAGCAAGTATATTCAAAAACAAGTGAGAAATTCCTTTAAGGGATTGTTTCTTTTAAAATAGTAATAACATTTTTAAAATGTCATTTTTTGACAATTCGTATTTCAAGAATTCCCCATGGCATAAGTTCAGCATGTATATATGAAGAGAAAAAGTAAAATAGAGTTAATAATAAGAAAAAATAAACAATAAAATAAAATTTAAGCAAAACATTGGAATAAATATGTAAAAGCTAGCAAACTACATAGGATTTAAAAATGGAACTTAAATCAAAAAGCCATTTCGGAAATAGGACTAAATTAGTGAAGTTAAATTTGATTGTTATAATTATTCCTATTTTCAACTTGGAAAGCTAATAAGGAAAAATAGAAACCTTAAAAAATTAAAAGGCCATAATAATCTAAGACTTAACGAAAGAATATTAAATAAATTAAAATTGGTGGTCTAATAATGTTTGATTATAATTCTCTATTATGAATAATTTCCTTACATTAATAAGAAGATTCCCTCCACTTTTTGAGAGGTATTAAATTGAAGTTTTCTTTAATTGTTATTATTAAAAAATGTTTTTATGTCTTTATATATTATACTTATATATAATTACAGGACATAGTTACCTTCGTTTCAATTTAATTTACAATGAATCAAAGTATTTTGTTCGTAATAATAATGAACAAAAAATTACAATACTAGGACTCAATGGACTAAATTCATGATGGTCACATGATAACGACAAACACGTGTTTCCCATTGATTAAAAATTGACATACTAGAGTTGTTCAACTCCTAAAGTGGAGATAGCATTTAAAATTTGATGACTGGCAAAGTTGGATTGGCAAAAGCAAAAGTTGGCATCAATGAAGCACATGAACTAATTGGCTGGAAATTCGTAATTATATTTATTATATAATTAGGACGTCGCATTAGTTTATAAGCTGATTGGCCGAAAACACGTGGCTCAGTTATCATGTGACTATGACGTCACATGAATTTAGTCCATTCACCTAAATTTTTTTTAAATTTAATTTTTAAGGTATTTTTCGGTGTTATGGCGTCATACGATGTCGCGTTTCTCACCGAATGTAAAAATTACACTTGACCCACAATTTTTTATTAATGTTTTTATTTTATTTATATTTATTGATAGTCATATTTATCAATTTTTTTTAATTCTTTGATAAGTAATTAGGATTATATTTTTTATAAAATTATTCTTTCAACAACTCAAATTTTGTTTTGTCATTTTGGTGTAATTCGGGTAGCAATGTCGTGGTATGTTTACGATTTTTTTATACATTACATTTGTTTTTTTCTGTATTTTTAATCTAAATTTGTTTCTCTTTATTAAATAAAGATCATAATTTTATTTGATTTCTGTAACATACAAATATTTCCATCAAACAGTTGTTAAAATGTCTTAAAGCTTTGCCGATAACAATAGACTGGCCGCATGATCTCCACAAACGAGTAACGAACAGATTGACACATTTTCCGCCTATTTTAATATTTTCCAGTAATCGTAGATTAAATTATTCGATACGCAATATTATCATTTTTATGTTTTTCTTATTTGTTTGAACTTACGTTTTTTCCCGTTGACATATCTGAAATCAAAAGACGTCACCAAATGCCGTGATAGGCATTTAATGCGTGAAAACCGTTTCGTCCGTATTTGAAAACAATATTTTTTTCCCGCACGGCGACGTTTTAAATTGGCGAAATTAATAGACAGGATTTTTATCAAAGGTATCCTTTTTTCTCCGTTTTACATAATTCTCTACATTTTTAATTTGTTTTCACTATTGAAATACAAATGGCAAAATTATGATTTTCTGATACATCTTTATTTGTCACAAAATTATTGAACCTTATTTTGTTTTTGATAGCTTTTTATTATTTTGATTATGTCATAACTTTCTTAAGTAGATTCAATTTGCAATTTGTTAACAGAATACTTGAAGTTATTATGGTTTGCTTTAGTCAGGGACGTTGCTACCACTGCATCAGTATCAATGATATAGGGTTCCCAATCCACAGTAGATCAGCCCCACCAACAGAATTCTCATATCTATAAAAGGGCCCCGAAGAAATTTTGATACACGGCCCACTCAGAGTTAGCTACGACAGTGGTCTTAGTCCTTATTTTTTGAATCTATTATCATTTACGTTGTCTCCATAGTGGAGGCAAATTAGATTGTCCCTATAGGGAAGATAAATTATAAATGCTTTTTCTCTGGAGTCCTCGTAAACATAGGGTTAGTTTTACAATGGTTATATATAGACAATATTTTAAGTTGTATATTTTTTCATAATTAACTTTTTACCGTAGATTTCCTCCGTGAAATCCATGTTCATATTTGAATTTTATTTGCTGATTTCAAGAAAAATATCTTCAACCATGACATTTATATCCCTCCCCCTAACTCTATTCGAATTTACCTTGCGTATTCAACGAAAAATATTTTCAGCGTGAATGTTTTACATGTATTCATATGAATTGTTTTTCTTCCCTAACTCTATTGGAAATGAAGGAAAGCAAGTATATTCAATATATGATTACAAACAATGCATAGATTTGGCTGGGTTGTGGCATGTAGCTCACGCCATTCATGATTATACTGTGTCGGCGATCTTTTAAATGTGGGTCGGACCTTAATTAATTTGTGCTGTATTACTATGGTGTCAAGCTCTCTTTTACTTCATTGTTGATATTATGTGAGTATAGTTTTTTTCAATGTTTCCATTTAATTTTTTAACTGCTACTCTTATTTCTGAATGAAGTTAACGGGAATTGAACTCTATCAATTAATTTTCCTTTGAATTCTAATTATATAGAAAGGCTTACCTCTTTGGAGTGAGCAGTTCAAGTGGAATGAAATATTATGTTTCCCATTGCATTGGAATTGTGCTGTGTTGCTTTATTTACGTTTCAATTAACTATATCGTTAGTATTTTTATTTTTCTCTTATTTTGTTTCTGTGTTATCCTTTTATTAATGCTATTCTCAGTTTCATATATTTTAGCATTAACCTTCTTTTTTTAAGTGCAGTCAGTTATCTTTAGTACATAAAATTGCTTTGATGTAAATAGTACTTAGGTGGTCATAAGTTTGCATTTATTTTTTATAATTAAGATTTAAGATGACTTGGTACCTAAAAATCACAAACCTATCGTTTTTTTATTTTCATTTAATCTTATTCTTTGCATTACTATCTTTCGATTGATATATCACTTCAGCATGTCGGAAAGTTAGAAGTTGACTAAAACTTCATTTGAAAACAAATTAGGCAATTCAGCCACACCCCTTTTTAGAAAAAAAAAGCTAAAAAATGCTTTATGATAAAAAAAATCTATTTTAGAAATAGAAATAATAACTATAAAAAAGAATGTGTAGTATTAATAGCAGAATATTTCCGAGGCAATACAATAATGTAATTTTTCTTCCTCGTGAATTGTGTGCATGTAAAAATTTTTAATTAAGGCATTTTATATTAATAATTTTATAATTTCAGTTCTTATTCCAGATATATTTTTCATACAAATGTAATACTTTAATATTATAAGAAGAAAAACAGCTAAAATTTCTGGCGTGACAGAAAAAAAAAATTTTTTAACATTTTTCTTGAGTTTTCTTGTGCAATTAGTACTCTCTAAAAGGGGATCATTTATAAAAATGTGTGGGTTGAAAACATATGAAAATGAAATTATTTTAAAGAAAAACGTATAAGTAATATCTTAAAGTGGTATTTTAAGTTTAATTAAGCTTATAATAGTTATTTTTTCAGAATTATATACTTTAAAGTGGTTTTTCTCAGTTTGTGTTTTTCGAAACCTTAGTGCATTCAAAATGCTACTCCTTCGACAATTATTTAGCAATCACTTCAATTTTTTTTCCTGCGTTTTAAAAATAAAGCATGTAATAAAATTAGGGATCCGTTTTGCTATAAACTGTTACTTTTTTTAAAAAAAAATAAAATGTAAGACATGTTGGCTTTTTCGTTGATTTTTAGCCTGTATATCAACATTTTATTTTTTAAGAATAAAGTTATTCTAAAATCGATCCCTAAAGTTGTTAAGAAAATCCATAAGAATATTATAAAAAAATTTCAGGTCAAAAAATTAATTTTTACAAAAGGAGTAGGATTTTAAAAGTTTCCCAATTTTCTTCAGAAAATTTAAATTTTTGAAATTGTGGGAATAATATATGAACATTTTCATCTGGTAACATTTTTTTGAATAGAAACATTGTATAAAATGTTAAAATATAATTTTTAAATACGTAAATAAAGAAGTTTGCTCAAAGGGTGCGAAGTCCCCTTAACATTGATAAAAACGTTATTCTTTTAATGTCAATCAACATTAGTATTGTATTTTTTTCAATATATTTTTAAGCTTAGGTTATTTGCTTTAGATAATTTTTTTAATATATAATACTAGTTTAGATTCTGTAAGCTATGGATTTTTCTGCTAAATAGTTAATATTTCTATATGTGTGGATGATAGATAACATTAAACTGTCTGTAAAAGATCATTTGGTGTGATTTCAAATTCTCTCCTCAAATTGGAAACTTACCGATTGAAATTTTAGACGTTTTATCTTAAATCAAAAAACATCGCCAAATGCTGCGATGTGCATTTAGTAATTTAAACCAATTATATGCATCTCTTTGTACACAATAATAGTTTTATTTGCACTTGGCTGTGGATTTTCTCACCAAATAGTTGTTGAAACTTTTAAACGTTGGGGAGGTAACACAAGACTAATCTCAAGGGATCTATTTGGTGTAATTTCAAAATTTTCTCTGATTTTACTCAGCAATGCATTTGGCAAAATCAAGATTTTCTGACGTATATCCTGTGTTTGTTTAGGTTGTCGTGTATTACCGCAGACGTATTGGTAACATTGTGTGATAGGAAGCACGTGGTTGTGTGTGTGTGTGTGTGTGTCAATTCGCCGCGTACGATACATAAGAAATCAGGGTTGACAACTTGTCATCTTGAACGTTGGCATTGTTTGAATAGTAAGTAAGCATTTTTGTTTGGAACTGTTTTTGGTGATTTCTTCAAAATATTGAACTTTTATGCACTGTTTCGATAAATTTTTAACATTTAAATTTGTTGTAGCTAGCTGTACCCAGCAACGCATTCCTGTGGTTCAGTCTGGTTAAAAACAAAGAAAACATAAATCCTGCATTCCCTATATTGACTTGAAGTATGATTTTTTAGAAAAAAAGCATGTGTTAAGATGACAGAACACCTCTAAAACTCAATTTTTGGTCAAAATATCGATTTTTCGTTTTTGGTTTTACATTAAAATTCAATCTTTTTTATCTTTGTAAATCTGTTTAAATTGTGTTTCTATCTTATATAGAAGCCGAGTTACAGCTTTTCCAATATTACTTAATCTTAAATTTTTCGACCCTGTCAGTCGTGAACCCAGTTTATACTCAAAACGAAAATTTCATAAGAACAGCACAAAATTCCACATTTTATTCAAGCGAATTCCATCAACTCATTTTTTGGATCATTGCTAAAAGACAAAAATACAAAAGTAGCTCGTTCAAAATATTATCCCGTGATCGCAAAAACGAGTAATTTAATAACATTACTGTGTAACCCTGACACCTTCCCCCCGAGAGTCATATTAGATCCAAAGATCAAATATGGCTAAAACAATCTAAGGGTCACACGTTACACCCAACATGAAACACTGTTTAGTCACTATCTTAATATTATACATTTACATAAAAATACTCAACATTAAATTTTACACAAATATTCTTCTTAACTTAATCATCTAACAATAAAGCTAAGAAAATGTATAAAACCTAAATTAATCTTAAATCCTTCATAAAGCTCTTAATTAATTACAGTTTGCATTTACAGTCTGGATAGCACATCTGCATTAAGAGCAGTCGGAAAGGTAAAATTTTATTTTTTTGACAATTTGAGATTTTTACATTTTCACATAGTACAGATTTTACCCTTTCTAAAAATACCTTACTTTAACCTCTAGGGTAATTAGAAGCCCTAAAAACCTATTTTTAAATAATCGTTGAAACTGGACCACGCCCATTTGACAAGGGAAAAAGTAAACAAAGTTTTTTGTTTTGGCTTAAAAGTTGAGCGTCTGGTATAAATCAAAACATTTATCTTTTATTGTATAAATTGAGCCTTTTATTATTTTATTTCCTAACCCATTTGAAACTTCACTGTATTTTTAACGGTAAAATCAATGTTTGTTTACACTTTCAAAACTGCGTTGTAATTTTTGAACTCGCAAGTATTCTTTAACATTATTAAGCTTAAACTTTCAAAAAAATTGCTATAATATATCGACTTTATCATGCCTAGAGCATCAACTAAAGTATTTAAGAAACGAAGAGGAGTTTTTAATAAAGGAAGATGTAATAAAAGTAATGATGGTTGTGGTGAAAGCAATTCTACTGTTCCAAAGAACTCTGCTGATGAAAAGAATTGTGCTGATGGTGCAAAGCTTTGTACTAATGAAACTGAACCATCTGCCAGTAAGAAAAAATTGTAAACATGGATATTTCATATTCAGATGAGGCTTTTTCTGGTTTCAGAAATGTTATTCTGGACATTAACCTTTTAGCTTGTGTATTTTTTGAAGCTGTAAAATGTATAAAGTGTGAAAAAACAGGACTCAGGTTGCACCTCAGTGAAAGAAACTGTGGTGTAGCTGTGAAGTTTCACTTAAAATGTCCTTTTTGTAAATATAACTATACTTTTTTTAACTCCAAGAAATGCGATAGTTCTGAGAATTATGAACTGAATACCCGGCTAGTGTATGCTATGCGATGCATAGGTAAAGGTGCTGAGTCTGCTAGGATGTTTTGCGGTATCATGAATCTTCCCCCGCCACCCACAAAATTCTCAAAGTACAACCACATTTTACAGCAGGCAACAAGAGAAACCTGTGAACACACAGTATGGCAGAAGCTGTTCGTGAAGCAGTTGATGAAAATGATGGAAAAAGGAACCTTGCTGTTGCTGTTGATGGTAGCTGGCAGAAGCGTGGTTTTTCTTCAAAGAATGGCTTGGTGACAGTCACAAGTGTTGATACCGGCAAAGTTATAGATGTCGAAGTTTTTTCAAAACATTGTATTTGTCCGAACAAAACCAAGCATCTTCAAAATTGTAAGAGAAATTTTGAAGGCTACAGCGGTAAGATGGAAGTAGCTGGAGCTCTATCCATTTTTCAGCGTTCCCAGCCTCTCTACAATGTTCGGTACACAAAATATTTAGGAGATGGGGACTCCAAGGCGTTTACTTCTATTGTCGAGAACAAAGTATATGTGGTGACCATTGCTCTGTCGAGAAATTAGAATGCATAGGTCATGTTATGAAAAGAATGGGGACACGTCTTCGACGCTTGAAAACTAAGATGAGAGGTCAAAAACTTTCTGACGGAAAGCTTTTATGCGGAAGAAATAGATTGACAGAGGCGGAAATCGACCGTCTGCAAGCATATTATGGTCTAGCTATCCGCAGAAATTTGTCTAGCGTGAAGGACATGCAACAAGCCATATGGGCAATATTTTTTACACAAGCTATCAACCGATTAAAAACCTCAGCATGGATTTTTTGTCCCTCTGATACAGATACGTGGTGCAAATTTAAAAGGCAGAATTGCTTGGGAGACTTATCATCACAAAAATAGTTTACCTGTGGATGTTGTGGAGGCCATGCGACCTGTTTTTAGGGATTTAGCTAATCCAGAATTGCTAAAAAAGTGTTTACATGGAGGTACGCAAAATCCTAACGAAAGTGTAAATAATGTAATATGGTCTCGTGTACCGAAGAAACATTTGTACAATTAGAAGTTTTGTCACTGGGTACATATGATGCAGTTTCTTCATTTAATATGGGGAATGTATCAAAACTAGAAATTTTGAGAAAAATGTGTATTGAGCCTGGTGATTACACGGTACAGGCGATGGAGTGCCTCGACAAACAGAGGCTGTTACTTGCAAAATACTCTTGTTTACAAAAAACAAAGGAAGTTAGGAAGGAAAAAAGACTTAAAATGAAGAAAGAAGATGATGAGCTACTAAAAAATGCTGATGATTTAGAATATGGAGCTGGAATGTTTTAATTAAAAAGTAATTATACGTTAAAATCAATTTTTCTCAAAATGTCAATTTTTGATGTTCGATGTTCCTTTTCTTAGAAACTACTGTTCACAGGTATGTAAATTTTTTATGATATATTTATAATGATGGCTAATATATACTGAAATGAGCTTTTTGTAAAAAACAATAAAATTTATTTTTTACAAATTTTTTTATGTGAAAAACGGGTTAACTTAAACTATGTTTGATAAAATATTTTATAAATTATGAAAAAATTCAAAATTAGCTGAAAGCTCATTTGAGTATAATGAGAAATGTGTATTTTAATTATATGAAAAATTTCAAGCATGTACATATAACAGATTTTGAGAAAATGTACCTCGAAAACAGCCAATTTAACATTGTCGGTATAGAGGTTTCCGACTGCCCTTAACTAGTTTAGATCCTTTCATGTGGCTTGCTTTAATGTCATGGCATTGAATGGCCAACGCCGACCTCTGCACTCTCGGGCATTGGGGTGCAGCACTAGTGAGGAATACTAGAGGATTATGATCGGTTAGTAAGAAAATCTTTGCTCCACACAGTAAAGTTTCAACTCTTTTTAGAGCCCAAATAATAGCATTCGCTTCCCTTTCAATTGTTGACCACTTCTATTGGCTTGGGTTCAGTTTCTGGCTCCCAACAGCTATGGGAAGAATGTTGTCTTCTCCATTTAATTGACCTAGACAGCATCCGACCGCCATCTGAGAAGCATCCGTATGCAAGTAGTACGGTTTCTCTAGGTCTGGGACCTGCAACTCTGTAATTCCACATAGTGCTGTCTTCAACTCCTTGAAAGTATTTTCAGCCTCCTTGCTCTATGGAATCTCATTAGGGACTTTCTTTTTAGTGTGGTCCCGTCAATGGTAGAGCAATTTTTGCAAAAAGTTCGGAATATACTGTCTATAAAAATTGCACAATCCCAAAGCACTCCTCAGTTGTTTCTTGGTTGTTGGTGCCTGTAAGTTCTGCATCGCTTTAATTCTTTCTTTGTCAGGGGAATGTCTATTTGAACCAATGACATGTCCTAAGTATTTAACTTTTTGTCTTGCAAACTCACACTTTCCCAAATTCACTGAGAAATTAAAAAGCTCCAATCTTTTGAAAACTTCTTCTAGATGATTTAAATGTTCTTCCCAGGCATCAGAGAATATAGCTAAATCGTCGATAGACGCACATGCAAAATCAGATATATTTTGAACCACTTTAGACATGGCTCTCTGGTAGGTTGCAGCAGCGTTTCTTAACCCAAATGGTAGCACATTCAATCAGTACTATCCTCGATGAGTTCGGAAGGCTGTTAGATGTTTTCTTATGTCTTCCATTGGTATAGACCAATATCCTTTCAACATATCTAGTACAATAATGAATTTTTTCTTCCCTACTAAGAAATTTAACTCCATCATATTCTGCATTAGATATGTGACCTGTACGGTAAGGGCATTCAAGCTTCAGACATCTATGTATAACCGAATTGTTCCATCCTTCTTATGAACACATACCACGGGGTGTGCTATTTCACTTACAACATGTTCAATCAGCCCTAACTCTAACAATTCGTCTATCTGCACGTCTACTTTTCTCTTTAAGTTTTCTGGTATCTTATAAGTTTTGGGTTTCATAGTCTCTTCCTCATTCTTCAGTTTTATCACATGTTCACCAACTTGAGCTATTTTTATTTTTCCAGAAAACAACGTCCTGTGTCGATGTAAAAGATCCTTTAGTTGAGTTTGTTTCTTCTTAGATAGGTAATCCAACGTCACTCTGTTGAATGCTTCGTCATTCTTCTCAGCTGCAGGAACTGTTGGCGTTTCATATATCTCACCGAATTCATCATCAATAACATAAATAACTCCAACTTTTTGAACTCTTGCTCTGTATTCTCTGATCTTGTTAACATGCAGCAATCTCAAATTACCTCCAGCCATCTGCAAATAATATGAATTCGGTTTTACTCTGTTAACAACTTTAACTGGACCTGTCCATCTAGCATATAGCTTATTCGTCGAATCAGGTATCCAAACAAGCACTTGATCTCCTGACGCAAATTATCGATGTTTCATTTGCCTGTTGTAATATTTAGCGTAGCTACCTTGTTGCACGTCACTCGTTAACTTTGCTTTGTGGGTTGCTACTTCTAATTTTTCATTTAGCTTTTTGAAATAACTCTGTACTGATCCCTTCATATTCAGAGGTAGCAACGTGTTCCCAGTCCAAATTGACTTCAGTATAGACAACGGTCCTTTCGGATCTCTTCCATACATTAGTAGAAAAGGTGGTGCACTGATAGTTGCGTTTGGAACTTCACGATAAGCCCATAGTAAAAACGGTCTATGCCTATGCCAACTTTTCCCTTCCTCTTTGATAATGTAGTCCAACATGTTCTTGAGAGTTTGGTTCCATCTCTCAATTAACCCGTTTCCTTCTGGATGGTATGGTGTTGAAAAACGCGGACAAGCTCCTAAAATCTTCAAAAAACTCTTGCTTTAAACTGGCCGTAAAATTTGTTGCAGTGTCCATTACGATCACTTCTGGAATTCCTGTTCTACTGAATATTTCGAGCAGTGATTCACACGTACTCTTAGCCGTTAGTGACCATCAAACAGAGTATGTATTTATGTCCTTATGATGATACTGGATCTACAGGACCAATTAAATCAGCGTTTACTACTTGGAATGACAATTCAGGACGAGACACAAGTGTTTTTGTCAGCCTTGCGAATTACTTTTCTAAGCTGACAACCATGACAGGAACTACAATATGCTTTAATCTCCTTTACCATCCCTGGCCAATAAAACGAAAATTTTATTCTCTGAATTGTTTTATGAGCTCCTAGATGTGCTCCGAACACTGATTCATGCGCAATTTCTAGTATTTTCCTCTTTCACATTTCAGAAATCACTAACTGTTTTATCCTATTTCCGCCCAATAGCTCTTCATGGTACAGGATATCATTTTCTATCACATATCCTCCTTTGTTTCGCCTAGCAAGATGCCATGCTTCCTGAAGAGTATCACAAATCTGTTGCTGTTTCTTGAATTTTTCTGTGTTATTTCCATTCTCCTCATCATATTCTGTTATAGTTGGCTCTTGTTCTTCCTCTTCAGTACTTACACTCTCATCTAACTATTTTTTGGAGGAATGTGATCTTAAGTTCATAGCGCAATAAATCTGGGACTGTATATTCTTTCTTGTTCTAATAACGCTTCATAAGTTTCAGTATCCAAAAATATGTCAGTATTCAGCCCATCCACAGTAGCCACCACCTTTTTAATTACCGGCGTAATATACACATTCGTTACCAAACCAATATCCACTTCTTTTAGTTCAGCCTTTAAACAATCAACATTATATGTCCTTTGTAATCTACTTCCTTTCCCAAGACACTGCTTTTAAACACACTAATTTCTGCACATGAATCCACTACAGCTTCATATTCTGTTCCACAATACTAAATTTGTACTATTTTAAGATCAGACATTTTTAGTTGAACTGCGCTGCATTTCTTATTTTCCCTTACAACTTCGCCGTTGAATCTCGATTTGCATCTTAAATACCTTTACCTCAGCAACTTTACCCTCGGTCTTTCCTCTCCCGTCTTTTTATCTCTGCAAATTCTCGCAAAATGTCCTACTCGTCCACAATTGAAACATGTAACTGATTTTTGGAAAGAATTTCGCTTATCATATCCACTGCGGTGTTTAATTCTTGTCTCCTTCACCAAATGTATGACATTTTCTATTGCACATGCTAGGTTTTTCTCGATAGGAATTTCTATACGGTTGAGACAAAGTAGCTTTAGTGGCCTGGTTATATTGCCTTGCGTTTTCATAATCATCTAACTTCTCAGTAAGATCGTCAACTGTAACAATTCTACTCCAGTCATCAATAAAATGTTGCTGTATATCCCAGGAAACCTGTTGCTTCATTTGCTCTACAATGACAATTTTTTCAGCCTGTCAAAATCGAGATTTTTAGAACGAAATCCACCCACTAAAATAGTTCGCCAACTCAAATCCAAAATCTCGCCAAGTGTTCTCGGCCGTATTACAATGCCTCTTAAATTTTACTTTAAATGCTTCTAGGCTCAATTTAAATCTTTTTAATAATATACATTTTATATGTTCATTATCATTTGCCATTTCTTCTGGTTCCCTGGCAATCAAATTCGCCATTTCTAACGGCAATAGTTCAACAAGATCCGTTACCCAATCTTATTCCTTAATATGGACTCCTCGTGCTTGTATTTCAACAAGTATTAGGTAAAAACTTATATCACCTTCTTTGGGGTCAAAGGTACGCATTAAATTTTGCAATCCAACTGGTACGTGTTGTTGTATTCCATCATTCTGAGAATTCCTCTCTCTCCTAAAACCATTACTTATTATCGAAGCTTATATCTTCAACTTCTCTAATTCATCTTCTCTTTCTTTTCGCTTTATTTCATCTTCTCTTTCTTGGCGCTTTATTTCATCTTCTCTTTCTTCGCGCTTTATTTCATCTTCTCTCTTGGCGCTTTAATTCATCTCTCTCTTTGCGTTTTAACTCAGTTTTCTCTTTCGCTTACTATTCTGTGTAATAATTCTTTCGCGTATACCTCTTCATACTCTTTACTTGCTACTATCAACTTTTTTAAAGCAGGAACTTTCATTTCTTCCGTTACAGTTTCTCCTAATTCTTCCGCCAAACACTTCAAATCTACCTTCAAAGCTCTTCCTAAAAACGCCATTTGTCATTCACTTTTAAAATAACTTTCCTCAACTGTACAACTTATTAACAATTTACTAGAGATTCAAAATTGTTCACTTACTACTAAATGTTGGATATAATTGAAATTCCCTCACTTCAGCACAGTTTCGATGTCGCCAAGTTTCAAAAAAGTTCACGATTCTTAATCTTGAGAACAATTCAAAATCCTTTCTTCAGAACAGTTTTAAATCCTTAATTTTGGAAACAATTCGAAATCCATTGGGGTTTCCTCGCACAAATGTCAGTCGTGAACCCAGTTTATACTCAAAACGAAAATTTCATAAGAACAGTACAAAAAATTCCATATTCTATTCAAGCGAATTCCATCAACTCATTTTTTGGCTCGTTGCCAAAGACAAAAATACAAAAGTAGCTCGTTCAAAATATTATCTCGTGATCGCAGAAACTATTAATTTAATAACATTACTGTGTAACCCTGACAGACCCGAAATAGTTTCTGTTAACCGGAAGTGGCCGAGTTGTTTGTTTACGTTTCTCTTTCATAGTATATGACATGAAATATTATTATTCATATACAAATATTTAGTCAGAAATTAAAATAGAACATTTAAGAATAAATATAAATTTATTTGGAAATACATTTTTCCTTTTTTATGTGTAAAACCTGGCAGCAAGTTTGTTGTTTTGGCTTTGTTTACATATGCATTTGATTTTCATGCTGAAAGAACTGACAGCGTAAAAAAAATTATTTGATTGTTCTATTCTATTTAATTTTAACTTATAAAAATGGTTAAAAGTATTGCCAGAAAGCGCAAGCGGCAATTTTATGGTAAAAAATTTACAAACACTTCGAAAAATAATAGCACTTCAGCAGTTCCTGAATGTACTGCTAGCTGTTCAAAGTTGGGAAATGAGAATTTGTCAACTGCAGAAGAAATGCTTGGTCCTGTGTTTGGTAGCAGAATCGTTGACTTTGAACTTATTGTGGAAGCTTTAGCTCAACTTTGCTGCTCAAACTCTTTTGCTTAAAAAGTAGAACTATTCGAGGATTCCAGATATGGATTGTTCTCCGATTTTACACTGAAAAGAAAGTGTTGTGACTTTTTTTTTGCATTTGCTTCATCAAAAAATGTTGTAAATGCACCTGTCATAAATTTCAGGCTAGTATATGGTATGCGGCAGATAAACAAAGTTTTTGTTGGGGCATTTAAATTCTGCTCAACATTAAATTTGCCTCGACTAACCAAAACTGCTTACAAAAATCAGGAAGCAAAGCTTTTAAAAAGGGTTCAGGAAGTAGCTGAGGAATCCATGATAAAAGCTGCTACTGAAATTGTGGATAAAAAACAAAATCTCTCATCTGTTATTGTAAAATGTGGCATATCGGTGGACGGCACATGGCAGCGAAGAGGCTATACATCTATGAATGGCTGTGTTGCTGCAATATCAGTTGACACTAGTAAGGTGTTAGACATAGGAGTTATATATATGTCGTCCTACTGTCCAACATGTAAGGGATTTCAGACTATGCCAAGAAACTTTGAATATGAGTCGTCAAAAGCCGTACCTACTGTTAACTGTAATACTGTTACCTAATTTTCTTAACAGATTTAAATTGTTATTTGCTAGTGTAATGCTTGAAATATTACGGTTTTTTTTGTCCTTTTGTTATGAACCTAAAATTATTAACATTGTATCTATAGTAGGAGCCTCAAGTTTGAAAAAAAAATTAAAAGGCTCTACTGTGGATTACGCGAGGGCAAATGTTTAATTTAACAGTTGTCTGGTTTGCCTATTCTAGAACACACAACAAATAATTTTTCACTTGAGGAGCAATCTGTGTATAAATCTTAGCCGCTTAGTTTTAAAAATAGATCCTGAACATGGTTGATAATGATTGCAAATGCCAATTGAATTGTGAATTGTAAAAATCTACAATCATTACCAACGCTTTGTTGTAGATTGCTGCTGTGAAATCCATGTTAATATTTGAATTTTTCTTGCATATTCAACACAAAAGCATCTTCAGTCATGTGAGATTTATATTTCTACCCTAACTCTATAGGAGATGAAGAAAACCAGGGATAGGCATTATATGCTGGCAAAAAATGCACAGTTTGATTGGTTTGTGATTTGTTGCTCACGTCATTAATGATGCATCCCAGTGTCAATGACTCTATGAACATAGACTGTCACTTAATTAATTTGTGCTATATTGTTTGGGTATTGCAAGATGTGTCTGTTAATATAGTGCTAATGTTATGTGAGTATATTTTATTTATATACTTTTACATAGTTTTTCATTTAGTTTTTTAACTCTTTTTCTTATTTATCAGTGCAATTGGCGGAAATTGAGCTCTGACAGTTAATTTTTAATTGAATTCAAATTATATAGTTTGTGACGAATATGTACGGCACCTTTCCACTAATATCCTTAGGCGTCTTTGGGGATTGTAAATTCGTGTATATTTCTAATCAACTTTAACAGGAGAACGGGATATGCAAAGTAGATAGGGTATTTAAAGAGAGCGTTGTAAGTTAGCGAGGAGGAAGGCTATTGAGCCAGCAGAAGTAATGACAACGTTTAGAGGATTCAATTGGATTACTATAGTGAAGCGTTGCTGTTCATACTCAACGAAGGACCCTTAGGACCTTAGGAAGTTCATATACCTGAAAAGATCATAAGTACTACCAGGTGATATATTCTAGTTTAATACTGCTTACCAAAAGCGTTAGTTTAATAAAATTAGTTTCAGCTAATGAAAGCTACTAATTCAAGTTGCGTGTATTTCTTAGACCTCCTATTCCGGTAAACCCTTTTGAAATTGCGCGTAGTTATTGTTTAGTTTCATATTTCGTAATTTAATTTAATGTTAAAAGTAAATCCCTTTTGTTTGACGTAGACATATATATATATACTATATGTCAATAGACTTTTGATATTTGAATGAAGTGAATAAATATAAGTTAGTATCATAGAAATGGCGTCTGGTCATTCTTAGACTCAAATTAATCTCAGTGTCCAGGGTGGAAACCAGGGGGGTTCCCACAAGATAAATTGGCCTCTTTGAAATGATTTGTTTGAATGGCATGAAAAATTATGTTTCTCATTGAGTTGGAATTGAGAATGTTGTTTGATTTATGTTAGAAAAAAAATTATAGTATTTTTTCCCCTTATATATTTTTTCCAGTTTTTTTTTTTTTTTTTTTTACTTTTTCAAATGTTTTGCAATTTTGTATGTTTTTGTATTAGCCTTCTTTCTTCTTTTTAGAGGCAGTCAAATGGCTTCATTTTATAAAAGTAATGCTTTGCAGAAAATAGAACTTAGGTCATGATACTGGCCAAGCAAACGTAGCGGAGGAGTAATTGCACATCATACTAGAAGAGGCATCAGCGTACGAGCAAAACAAACATAACGGCTCAAATCATGTTGATGAAACAACATAGAAACATGAGCCAGATTTTACACAATGCATGTCTGCAACACATGGCATTTGCGTTCTGCAACACCAGATCTAGTCTGTGAAAGAAACCGAAAGGTATACAGTAGGCGTCAAATGACTGAAAGATGTCAATGAAAAACAGCATACGCTTGTCAAACATGACTTCATGACAAGCAATCACGTGACTACAATTACCTTGCATTGCGGGGCAACTCAGCTGCGAATTATAGATTGAGCCAGTGTGACACAATGCCTGAAGTGTGTTCTTATTGGAATGCTTTGAAATGTAATGGAAAAACAAAAAGAATATATGCTACTGGAAAAATTAAGCTGCCTCAACTTGGAGAATCAGCAGAGACATTAAAAACTTTACTTGTAATACATACTGCGGAACCGAAGCATGTTCTACCTAACACAGTGTTTCTTAAACTGCGCGACGCGCTCCCCTAAGGGACATAATAACCCTACGAGAGGGATGCTAGCATTTCAAAAAGTTATTCCCATTTAATAAAAATGCACGTTGCACTTTACTTGTTATTTGTCAAATTTAGAAATTAGAAAAGAAACGCAACATAATACTTTTCTTATTACTTAAAAGTTTAATTTGCTTAAAATATCTATAACTTAAAAATAACTTACTTGAAATATGTATTACTTGAAAGTAACATATACAAAATTTAATTGATATCTTGATAATTTGAGTGGTTTATAATTAAGATTGTATTGCAGTTTTAACGTCTAAGTGCATTATTCTATTTCATTCAATACATTATTATTGTAAGGGGGCGATGAAAATTATAAATGAAGTTTGGGTCGCAAGTACTGAGACTTTGATAAGCACTAGCTTAATGTCATGAAATAGAATTAATGTTTTCGAATGATATTTCTTGAAGAAGAAATTATAAGCAACATGACAACTTAAAAAATCAAAGGACAAATAAGGCAGGCTCTCTGCTTCCATACAGACGGTCAACATTAATTTCTACTAATTTACACAGTGCAGATTAATTGAATGCATTCTGTGGAATTTCTACTGGCATAAAGGATCCATTGTTTCTAAACAGCAAGATCTTCTTCGCAGGAAAAAAACAATTTAGTCAATGGAAGCCTCCACTATGAAGTCAACGTAAATAATTTTAGGTTCATAATACAAGAACAAAGTCAAACCGTAATACATTAAAAGTTATCTATTGACATATGGTAAATGAAATATTTTTAGAAATTTTTGTTTACATACATAATTTTTTATAAAATATCATACCTCAAGAGCAAACGTATTAGAAATTAGCATTACTTTTTATAAACCTGAACTGAGCAGCAGCAACGTATGGCAGAGTTCATTAAAAAAATATATAAAACATTTCTTTTTTTTACTCCTAAAATTAATGTGAACGCTTTTAATTACGAAAAAGAGAAAAAATTTTAAAAACAAATACGTAAGGAAAATTATTTCCTTTGATAAATGTAATAAAAGTTTAAGTTAAAAGCATTAAATATATATATATATATATATATATATATATATATATATATATATATATATATATATACTTATTTTAATCACCATTCTTTAATTCTTTAATTTCTTTAATCCTTTTCTTAAGAAAACTAAGTAACAACGCATTATATATATATATATATATATATATATATATATATATATATATTATAACGCGTTGTTATTAGAAGAATTAGAGGAACTTATTGGAGCATTTTTAAAAAATCAAGTGATTAGTTGAAATGATTTTTTTTTGTAATCGTTATTATTGCTTGATTGGCTACATCTTCTTTAAACATCCCGGGTAAAAAAAATGAAAAATAAAATGACGTTTATTTCAGTTCGTAAGTATTACTTGGACATTTTAAAATCTCTAGTGATTATGTATAAGTGTTTTAATTATTAACATGTTGAATTTCTTAAAGCTGATATCTCACATACATTAAGTATAAAAACAGTTTTCTGGGATAAGAAATGAATATGAAAATGTATTTTTTGTGAGCATTTTTACATTGGTAAATGATCTTCCTTAACTTTTTTGAAATAGAAGAGGTTAAAACGCAACTTTTTTTGCGTTATCTTTTTTTCTCTCCATTCAAAACTTTAGTGAAATCATGAAATAAAAATGAAATGAATGAAAAGAAGCACATCACCCAGACTTAATGTTAGATGAGGGCTCTAACGCAATAAAAAATGCGTTGTGAAAAATAGGCGTCTTTTGATTGCATAAATATATATCTAGATATATGTATAGGTGAAAAAACACGACTGGAATACGTATGCTTACCCGTTCTCATCACGAGGTCTCCGAAACTCTCTCTCTCTCTATGAGATTTATAATTTCGAAAGCATGCTTCTTTTATTGAGATTACTTCCGCTAAGAACGGGTTTTCTTGAAATCAAATCACAAGGAAAGATTATAAGGGCGCTAGAGATAAAAACAATAATTGATTTTTTGAATATTAGATACTTTTTTAGACTTGATATTTGTTAAGCATGTTTATTTTGGTAGAGTACAAATTGGTCAAGTGGAGGTTAACTCTGGAAAAGGGTTAAAGTGAGTAAAATATATTTATGTATTTCTTTTATGAATTCGAATTATGTCCTTTTTAAATGAAGAAAGGAGATTTAAGAATGTTCTTCAATACAATCAAAAGGTTGATGCTAGGAATTAAATATCAATTACTTTAAAAAAAATTATAAAGTCATAATCATACAACATCATGGAATACCTATATTTATATATATATATATATATATATATATATATATATATATATATATATATATATATATATATATATATATATATACATACAGCCGGACCCCGATTTAACGAATTCATTGGAGCCCAACATTTTGTTCGTTAATTCGGGTTTATTCGTTTAATTGGGGTCCATACAAAATTCAAGTTGTTTGCTCTTACCATTGGAAAGTTATATAAGAAATAACACAAGAAATATATTTTGTTAGAAATTACACACTTTTTATTTAACAGCTAAAAATACTATAAGTGAATTAATACACACCAGTTAATTTGATATTTTAAGACACTGACTAATAGATTGTTAATAATTTTTTGAAGTGAAACTTCTTAATCGGCGTATGGGAAAAAAATTCCGTGACGTTTTTTTCTGTTACGCGTCACGTTTTTCTGTGAAGCAGCATATTTACCTTGATACTCTTACGGTCGATCCGTACGAAGTATTACGTCTTCCCCATTTTTAAAAATTGCATGTTATCCTTCCCTTTCATTTCAGACAAAATATAAATGCAGAATCGGAAAGACCATTTATTTTGCCATGATTCTGTATAATGTTTGTTATAAAATAATGCTATTTTCTATTTTTTATGATTTTTTTAAAAAGGTGTCAAAATTGATACATTTTTATGACAATGATTTCCAAATCGTTACGAAAGAAGTGTTTTTCGTGTTAATTAATTGATATTCTACACTAAAAAAATTCATGTCTTTCTTTTTTATAATCAGTAATTTAAAAAATAAAATGTTTAAAGTTTTTTTTTACGATTTTTCAAACACTACTGAAAATTTTAATTAAATATTTAATAACGTGAATGTTTCCTAAAATAATCTCAGGAAACTTTTTGTTCGAGTGTAGAATTTTATTATATTTATCATGTACAAAGACTGAAAAAATCGATTAAAAATTATAGATTTTCAAAAACTTTTTGTGTTTTTCGTTTTTCAAACTTATTAACGATAATCTGATAAAACAGTATTTCTGTTATATTTTTTTCTTTAAAAATTACTCTTGTTTGTGTAATTGATGTGTGCAGTTTGAAACCATTAACTTAAAAATTAAGCCTTTAAAAAATAAAAGCTTTAATAAAAAAACGCGATTTTACACGTGCGAAAATTCCCTATTTTTTAACGCATTTTGAAGTTTCGAAGAGAATTTTTCGCGCAAGCGCATTAGTGGCGACTTTTTCAGAAACGAAATAGAATGGACTTGATACACTTGACGTCATAATCCCATGACAATAGAATAAATAAACTGCAACGTGTTTCATTCGACTGAGTTTTTGGCTTCACTTCTGGTACATCTGCTTATATAACAAAATGAAATACTCTGCATATTAAATTGTCAAAAGGCAGTTCGACTGAAATGTGAGTACTTTCTAATTATTTAATTTTCAATATTTTTTCCCATTACACTTTAAAGAACCAAGGACTCTTTTTTTTTTTGCATTTTTAAAAATGCCGTTCTATACTATTTAAGCAACTGAGAGAGAGAGAGAGAGAATGGATTTTAATAAAACTTTACAATAATGTAGCTTATACATCAGAATAATACATAGGCTATAACTAATAAAGATATTGTGTGCAATTAAAATATATTAATTAAAAACCTTGAAATGCAAAATTGTTTTACCCCATAATTGTAAGAGGGTCAAGCCACGTGTTTCTGTTGCTCGCCTTGTTTATTTCTAAAACTCAGTAGTGACGTGATAAATAATATTTCAATACTAAAGTGATAAGCAAAATCAAATGATTTATTTTAAATCTAATTCCAGTGGATTTCTAACAAATTATGGTATTTTTTTTTTTTTTTTGAAAATTATTTAAGGTTAACCTCAGTTTTTGATTGTAATTATCTGTAAATGTATATAATTTCATTAAAACTAGCAATTATTAATTAATACGACTGTTAATTTTGTAAATATCAATTAATTGTCATGAAATATAAATGCTTTAATATGTTATATATTTTTTGTAAATTGATTTACTAATTTTTTTCTGTTACGCGTCACGTTTTTTAGATTCAACGATGGCAGAATCCTAAAATTCTGATGAATTTTCTAATGCAGTTATTGTACAAATTGATGTCCATCATCGTCCAGGTTCACAACTCAATGCATCAATCGCTACTACAAACAAGGCCCGTGTGAATGAATTCCAGGCAACAAGTGATGTCCTTAATTGATGCAAATGGATTGCCTTACCAAACAACATTTGTAGTAAATATTTATTGCCTGATTACTACATTGATGTATCTGACGGATTAGCAAATTGTGCTGTTGGAAAGTTAGTTCATGCAAAAAGCGATAGCAATGGAGTAGTTACAATAGAATGGCTTGAGTTTCCAGAATTACCTCGAATTGGTGAAAAATTGAAACGTTAAACAGCAGGTCACGCAGCAGAAAATAATATCAGTCGAATCGCTGTACCAATTGTGTACAAAGATCTTCTACAATTCCACTCACTAATAACAAAACTATAGTTGTTAAGCGTGCTTGTGCTACTACCATTCATAAATCACAAGGCCCAGAAATTGTTTATGAATATGAGAAACATCACAGCCAATCGTTGTTACATGTTGCTTTATCCCGTGTAACGAGTATTGAAGGATTGTATATAACAACTCCAATTAATGATAAAACATTTTATCATTGTCGAAGAATGTCAACGTCCAGCATCGATTTACTAGCAGAATTTAAAAGATTGTCTCTGAATAAATTAGCAACTATAAATGAGCATTTGATTGAGTTCATGAACAACAGGTTTGTCACTTTTTACTTTCAATTGCCAAAGCCTTAGAGTTCATATAGATGACCTGGATGATTCAATTATGAAAAATTCAAATGTTTTTGTTCTATCTGAAACATGGCTGAACAATGAAAGTGAAATAAACATCACTAACTTCAAATGCATCGCAAGATTTAAATGGCCTCACACGAGAGCAGGATGTTTAGGAATATATCATAATTTTAATGATGTAACTTCATCTATAGATTTTCTGGTTTTTTCTCCTGACTTTCATGGGTCACTAGCATCAGCAGTTGGTGATTTATGTATGGCTCAATGCCAAATGGAAAATGGGATGAAAATTTTGATTGTTGCATTATACGTATCTCCTAATCAGAAGTTGGATGATATTATTAATTTCCTTCACCATTCATTGTTGTTGCACACAAGAGGAGGTAACTCTTTACTCCGTAACAATAATGATGAAGTACCGATGATTTTAAGTAGAGATTTTAATGTCAATTTTGCATCAGATAAATCTTTGAAGCTAGTTGAATTTTTAAAAGGTAAATTGAATTATCTATGAGAAACAGTCCTCAAACATCAATAACAAGATCCGGCACTACAATTGATGGAGTTTTTACTCGGTCACTAAATTCCGTGGAATGTAAGCCATATATTTCATATTTCAGTTAACATATGCCTTAATTACAGAAATATATAATAACGATAACAATGCTATAGTAATAATTCTATAACAATTAATGAATTGCTATAATAATCTTAGTAGCCATAAAATGAAATAAATGTATTATTTGTATCCATATCTATGATAATAAAAGCCGTTTGCTTAAACTATATCTAATTTAGCTTTATTTAAAAAATTTCTGAAAAGTTGTAAATAGTAGATCTTTTTTCGAAAAATGATGTCATACACAAGTTTCACTTCTTACGTGTGTACGCTAATACACACACACATTTTTTAAAATATCTTAAATATCGGGTATCTCTCAATTAACTATTGTGCACTATTTTTTTTTTTTTATTATTAGTTCAAAAGAGTTTTTCTTTGACTCAAGGTATAAAAGAAACTTCTGCATTACTTACATTCAACTTTAAAAGAGAGAGGTATGTTTTCACATATTTAAAACAATATAAAGTATCCGAAAGTTGATCAGTTTTGATAGAAGTCCTCATTAGCAATCTCTGCACTAGAATCGCTATTCATTGGATCGGACAAATTAACAATAAGCACAAATGGGCTAGTCCGTCATCAAAAGTATCCTAACCTTTAAAATCTTAAATATTCTATGCGTTGTGTATTAGGATGAGGTAAGAAGAGAATTTCCTTTCTTCTCAAAAAGAACACGATAGATTACCATCATGACTCATTCACACCTGTAAACAATAATATTCTTCAACCTTTCCCGACCAAACTTGCTGCTTACAAGAAAAATCTCTTTCTGTTTTTCGAACAAAAAAGATATGTCATTTGAAAAAAAAACGCAATTTTTCTAATACAAACTAATAAAAAAATTCCAGCTGCTGAAATAATTTATTAATTCGCGGTTTACTATTCGTTAAATAGAGGGTTTTTTTGCCTTAATTTTAATCGGGGAAAGATAGGGATTCGTTAAAACGGGGTCCGACTGTATTTATGTAATATCAAATATATGCTTACCAAAAATAATTCTTTATTAAGATTTATCAAGGAATTCTTTAAAAATGTTTAGATTAACAAATTTAGAATTAGATTTGTTTTTTTTAATAATTCTGTATAAAATTATTTCTAACTTTTAAGTGCCAAATATATATAATGTACAATGACAATACATACTGTATAAAAAGACATCGACGCACCAAAAAGAGAAATCTCCTGATTGCGATAAAAACTACTGGACGTAAAGCCCTGTCAGAACCTCCCTGGGTTCTACCCTGGACATCAAGATTTTAATTTGAGGCAAATAATCACTCAGAGCCCCATTTGTATAATAATAACTTATATTTATTCAACTGATTCAAGTATTAGAAACTCTAATGACAAATAATATTTCTATGTTACGTCAAACAAAAGGGATTTACCTTTAATATTAAACTAAATTACTAAATATGAAATTAATCAATAACTACTCGTAAAATCAATAAGGTCTACCAATATAGGAGGTCCAAGAAATACACGCAACTCGAGAATTTTTAGCTTTCATTAATTTAAACTAATTTTATTAAACTAGCGCTTGTTTTAAGCGATAATAAACTATAGTATATCACCTGGTAATACTTCGATATCTTCAGAGGTACATTAACTTTTAAGATTCCTTCGTAGAGTATTAGCATTAATGCTTCACTATCGTAATCAATTGAATCCTCTAAACTTGACCCTACTGCTGCTGGCTCAATAGCCTTCATCCTTGATAGCTTACAACGCTCTACTTATATACTCTATCTACTTTGCATATCCCGTTCTCCTCTCAGAGTTGATTGGAAATATACGCGAATTTATAATCCTCAAAAAGACGCCTAAGAATATTATTGGGAAGTTTCCATACAGATTCTTCACAGCATATACATAGAAAGTCAAACAATTAAAATTTCCTAACAACCGAATTATTACTTCAGAGTTTGACCGTTAACAATGTGGAGGAGTCAAAAAGGTGTTGGACTGGATGCAAGCTGTAACTGGAACCAGATGGTGTTCAGCGGAGGTTTTGCCAAATTGTCTCCAAACGTTAAAACTAAATCTTCAATATCCCGGGAGGGTTATAATTACTTTCACATAATGTTTCAAATGTGTTTTATTAGAGAGAGATAAGACGGCCTAGCTGGCAAAGGAAGTGTATTTTGAACTTGAAGTTAATTCTTAGCAACGTGTGGTCTGTGGTTGGGCAATATAGTGTTGAAATGTAAGTCCGAGGTACCGCAAAATGAAATGTTACACAACCCTGTCGTGATTGATTGATTGAATATTAACGTCTCACTGTTCAGCAACACGAGAGCTTTTGGCGACGGACCACGTAATTTTGAACCATGGTCAAGTGACGAAAATTCACCTCTCTCAGTTTTCTGAGGACAGTCATTTTAGACACACATAAGAATCAGATACAAGTTTGGTTGTTAATAACAAGGAACATGATGTTGCAACTACTGGATGCTATGGTAATCACTCTGTCTTTCCGCTTGATTTTGGCAAACAGGGACAACTGCCGTTCTGACGCTGATATCTCCCATTGTTGACCCACTTTAGTCAGCATCGTCTAATTCCCGCTTCCCTTCGACCCAGATTGTCAAGCAGTTGTTCGATTCTCCTAACTATCCTCTTCCAATCCTATCAAACACCCTCTTTCAAACTCTGGTATCTGCTCATAATGTACACGAATTTTTTGGCAACGCTTTGCACAGCCGACGCAAGATATCGCAGTCTAAATGCAGCACTTAATGCCCCATTATATACAGTGCTGAATACGCAGTTCCGATGGGTCGAAGCTTCCGCTGGTCACCAAATTTTAGCCATTTGCATGTTTGGTCCAAATGTCTTTGCATGAGAAATTTCGTTACAATAGCGCATTTCCTTCTTGATGTCTCAATTTATCTGATACAAGGTAAACATATTTAATGTGAAAAATACGTGTCTTGATGAGATATTTCATCTTTCTAAAATGCAATGAAATTAAAATGGATATTTTAAAATTTATAGTTCTTGATTTCATAAAAAATCAATTTATTTTAAAAAATGTTATTAAGAGCAATTTTATTCCAAAATGCTTAATTGAACTCGCCGCATAACATTTAAACATAATTTTAATCAAACTGAATTTATAAAAAAAAAAAAAAAAAAAAATTCTATTGGTTTTTTAGTTTTAGTAGAAAATTTTATAAGCATTCAAATATAAGATTCACTATCATTGATCTCTTAAAAAATGAATGTCTCCATTCATAATCTCCTCTAAGCCTTTTTTTTTGTGTTTTAATATAAAAGCAGACTATTTTTATTATACTGTAATATTACATATTTTTTAAAAAATATAACAACTTGAGCTAATAAATTACACTTTCATCTTTTGATACCGTCAAATCACTAAAGTTGAAATTATTTCACAACTTTCAAAACAAATTTTCCTGCATTTCACTACACTATTTTAATACCATGTATAATAAGATATTAACATACACTCTGTCGCAAAAAAATATATGCACCCAGAAGAAATTGAGCTACATTCACGAAATTTGGTATGCATGTAGTGTATATGAAAATAAACAAATGATTAAAAATTCAGAACAAAATATCATTTTATTAAGCGGTTACAGCTTGCAAAAGGTTAAAAATCAGTAAGTAGTAAAGCCACCTCTGGCAGCTATACAAGCCGAAATTCGGCGTGGCATCGATTCAATTAGATCACTTATGACCCCCTGTGGAAGATCCTGCCATAGTCTTTGCATCTGCGCAGTTAATTCTCCTGTATCTCGGGACGGCTGCAGTTGCCTTCCCAGAGCGTCCCAGACATGCTCTATTGGCGAAAGATCTGGTGACCTGGCAGGCCATGGTAGGACGTCATATCCTTGAAGACATTGTTGGGAGAGTCGCGCAGTATGTGGACGAGCATTATCCTGTTGATAAATGGCACCTGGGTGACTTGATAGCATGGGTAGCACAATCGGCGTTAAAATATCGTCCACGTATCTGCGAGCTGTCAAAGTGCCTTGAAGGACCACTAAAGATGATCGTGTGTCCCAAGAAATTGCTCCCCCACACTGTCATATCTTGTGAAATTGCTGTATGCCGCTCGACAATAAATGCCGGATCGGACCGCTGGCCGGTGCGCCTCCAGACACGTGTGCGGTGGTCATCAGCACTGAGACTGAATCGGGATTCATCACTGAAGATGACACGTCTCCAGTCTGTCACACTCCAAGTTGCCCGAGGTCGGCAAAAATCCAGTCGACACTGCCTATGATGTGGGGTCAGTGGTAAGCGTCTTAGCGGACGTCGGCTCCTCAAGCCAACTTCGGTCAGTCGTCTCCTTATGGTTTCTCTTGATGGCACTGGATGTCTGGAAGGAGGTAAGTGGCGTTGAATCGATGCTAGCGACGTTGTTGGTGCCGAAGTGGCCACTCTTCTGATTGCACGATCCTCGCGATCATTTGTGTTCCTGGGACGTCCTGACCCTCCGCGACGGTACACTCTACCTTCTGTGATCCACTGTTGCCAACACCGAGCAACTACCATATCGCTCCGACCGAGGTGGCGGTCGATACGTCTATTCGACCAACCTGCTTCTCTGAGGCCTATTATACGGCCCCTATCAAAGTCCGTCAGCTGCTCGTACTGCCGCCGGTTACGTCTTAGAGGCATCCTAAGTCTCAATATCGTCTATCAAAGTCATCAGATTCGTTTGGATAGCCGTACGGCGCTCGTACTCATGCTTTTAAACTCTCCCAGTTGCGCAACTAATATGCGCATAGCACACTTAGCCTTGTCTCATTGGCTTCGAAATTTTAATAATTTGCATATCTCTTACCAGACTACATTCTTGCCGAGTTTCGTGATTGTAGCTTGATTTCTTCTGGGTGCATATATTTTTTTGCGACAGAGTGTATATTGACGAGGAAAATCTCGAAAGTATTTTTTTCTCTTTTATAAGCACAAAATACATTCCACGCTTTTCAATTTGAGCGTGGTCAACTCTGAATATAAAGGTTTACACACTTACCTGTATTTTCGATTCTCAAACGCAGACGGAAAGCCGACTTTTGAAGACATATAGACCTTTTTCAGTTCAGTTGTTTGAATTCGTGTTCTAAGCATATCTGAAATGATATAAGTTATATGAAAACGATTGAAAACAAGTATGCACTTGCAAATAACAGTAAATTTATATAAAGAAGACACATGACCGTCGACTATTTTTATTACACACGAAAATACATCAAATAAATCTAAATTAAGATCTGAATTATTACTTTTATTAAATTTTTAAAAGAAAAACATTTTTTTTCTATTATTTAACTAAAAAGGAGGTTCAATATATCTATCTTATTATTATTTAAATTATTATAATTATCTAAACTTAATCTTGCCTGCTGTGAAATCATAGCTTTTGCTGATGACAATTTAGTTTGTTCCCAAGATAGAGATCTTTCTGCGACAGGAAGCTTTGAACATCGCTTCTGACTGGTCAAAAAGTTTTAAATTGGATTTTAATCCTGATAAAACCAGATTCATAAGAATTGAAAAACGAAACGTTTGCTATGATGCATTTCAGCTATATCTCGAGGGTACTCCCTTGACTAAGGTAAAACAAATGAATTATCTTGGGGTTCATCTCGATACTAAATTTTCTTGGAAGCAACACTTAAGTTACATATCCGAGAATTCTGACAAATTACAGCGTGGATTAAATCGGATTTCTCGCAACACGTTCGAAATAAATTTCAATGTACAATCTCTTATTTATAAGCAAGGAATCGAGCCTTTCTGGGGCGAGGCCCTTAAAAGAATGATGAATTGTAAGTATCTGCGACACATACAAAGAATGTTACTTTTACTGGTCATATGCGGTTATCGCACAATAAGTTTCGACTCAGTTTATGCTATTTCTGGCTTCCCTCCAATCGACATTACTATTCTTCATGATATTGCTTTTAGGGAAAATCTCTCTACTTCTTCCATCTCTAATTATGATTGTATTCTGTCTCCATTTTTTATCCCTCATCCTTCAGAGAGGAATGCCGTCAATATTGCTCAATTTAGTGACAAGAGCACAGAAGATTTCCCTGTTATTTGCTAAACTGATGACAGTAAAATTGATGGAAGAGTTGGTTTCGCATTTGTTGCGTTCAGGAGTGGTGTTGAATCCGAGAACTTTCAATTTAGAATTCGTGATGAAAGCACAGTTTCTGAAGCTGAACTTTTATGTTTAAATTTCGCCGTTAAATGGATCACTGAGCAAAATAGTGTCATCTCAGAATATCTCATCTGTACTGACTCTCTTTCTTCCTTGGATTCTCTTAAATATATATATATATATTTCTTCTTCTAACAATATAATCGTCGAGATCCAAAAGCAACTTAAAAGCCTAAGAGATAAAAACATATCAATAGATTTTGCATTTGTTCGCGGACACACGGGCGTTCTTGGGAATGAGCGAGCCGATTGGCTTGCAAAAGCTGCAACCAAGCGCAAAATTGACATTGGCGTTAATATTCCTAAATCATATTACAAGAAGATCACGAAAGAAAGAATGGTGAAGTCTTGGAACCAAGAATACCTCATTTCTAATAAAGGGAGCATAACAAAGAAATTTTTCCACCATTAATAAGAGACTATCATGTCATCATTTTTACACTAACTACAAATTAACACAATTTCTCACTGGTCATGGTAATTTCAAAAGCTACTTGAACAAATTTAATTTAGTTCCTTCATCTTTCTGTGACTGTAATATTGGTGGCGAGAAAAATGTAGAACGTGTAATCCTTCTGTGTTCCAAATATGTCAGATAGAGAAAGATCATAAGACTGGCGTTCAAGAGACTTAACATTAATTGTCCACCGAATTTTCACCAACTTTTTTCCACCAGAAGTGCTTTCATATATTTCTGTAATTTTGTTGTAACTGTTTGTAATTCTTCTTAACCTCAATTTTTTAACTGTTTATTTCCCTTGAATGTGTGTTTAATACTTACTTCTGTAAGCCCCGTGTGATACTTTGTGGTGCACAAGGATTTTATAATATTTTTCAATAAAAAAAAATATATCGGTCGACCCGGGATTGTTTAAAAGCATGTTAAGGGGACTTGGCACCCTTTGAGCAAACTTCTTTATTTACGTATTTAAAAATTAAATTTTAGCATTTTATACAATGTTTCTATTCAAGAAAATGTTACCAGATGAAAATTTTCATATATTATTCACACAATTTTAAAAATTTTAATTTTTTGAAGAAAATTGGGAAAATTTTAAAATCCTACTCCTTTTGTAAAAATTAATTTTTGGACCAGAAATTTTTTATAATACTCTTATGGATGATCTAAGCAACTTTAGGGGATCGATTTTAGAATAACTTCATTTGTTTTCGAGAAAAAAAATAAAATGTGGATATACAAGCTAAAAATCTACGAAAAGGCCAACGTGTCTTACATTTTATTTTTTTTAAAAAAAAGTATTCAGTTTATAGCAAAACAGATGCCTAATTTTATTACAAGCTTTATTTTCAACATTGATGAAAAAAATGGAAGTGATTGGTAAATAATTGTCGAAGGAGTAGCATTTTGAATGCACTAAGGTTTCGAAAAACACAAACTGAGAAAAACCACTTTAGAGTTTATAATTCTGAAAAAATAATTTTTATAAGCTTAATTAAACTTAAAATACCACTTTAAGATATTAGTTATACGTTTTTCTTTAAAATAATTGCATTTTCATATTTTTTCAACACACATTTTTATAAATGATCAACTTTTAGAGAGTACTAATTGCCCATGAAAATTCAAGAAAAATGATAACAGAAAAAAAAATTTCTGTCACGACAGAAATTTTAGCTGTTTTTCTTCTTATAATATTAAAGTATTACATTTGTATGAAAAATATATCAGGAAGAAGAACTGAAATTATAAAATTATTAATATAAAATGCCTTAATTTAAAAATTTTACATGCACACGTTTCACAAGGAAGAAAAGTTACATTATTGTATTGCCTCGGAAATATTCTGCTTTTCATACTACACATTCTTTTTTATAGTTATTATTTCTATTTCTAAAATAGATTTTTTTTTATCATAAAGCATTTTTTAGCTTTTTTTTCTAAAAAGGGGGTGTGGCTGAATTGCCTAATTTGTTTTCAAATGAAGTTTTAGTCAACTTCTAACTTTCCGACATGCACAAGTGATATATCAATCGAAAGATAATAATGCAAAGAATAAGATTAAATGAAAATAAAAAAAACGATAGGTTTGTGATTTTTAGGGTACCAAGTCACCTTAAAACCAAACACATTAACAGCTACTTTATCCTGATAGTAGTTTTTAGAACCATTTTAAAAAGGTTTTGAAAAAATTAAGTAAAAAGATTTTTGCTCATTTTTTTTATTTTTACACACAAATTTATTTCTCAGAGCTTAAAAGAAAATTGTATAGTGGGTTAACCTATTAATATAAACCATAGAAACATTAAATCACATCTCAGATACGATTGCAGCTCAAACGCACAGGTGCAATTTTTTTCCTTCTCAATTTTCTTCAACTTCCCAGAGCTGCTAACGTCATCTGTCGATTATAAAGTGAACTATTTAGCATTCGTCCTGAAATTTAACGTATGTAATAGAAAAATAGAATATTTTTAACGGTAATAAAACTCTTACTGCACTTTTAAGTGCTTTTGAGCATCATAGAGCTAGTAATTAAAGGTATTCTCTCTCTCTCTCTTTTTGAGTTTTAATTAATTTCACAAATTCATTTAATCATTTCTCAAATTTCTAAAAAATTTTACATTTTTAAAACAATACAAAAGTTTCACTAAATCTCAACAAAATGGATTTACATGTTAGTTATGAAAATTAATTAAATTTAAAGTTGAGTTATTATAAATTAATGTAATTAATCGGTGATTATGAAAAAACAAATATTTTCATTCAGTTGGCATTCACCTTTAAGCCTTACTAATTGATCAACATAAAAAAAGGTTTAATTTTAAATTTTTTTAAATTTACTCGCTTCTTAACGATTAAAGAAATAAAGGCATAATTGTGCGTCTTTATCATAGAAGCATTTTTTTTGTAAATTTATAGCTCAGAAAATTGCACAAAATCCTTATAAAAATTTTTAAAACTCTTAATTGAAACTGTACTTAATTTCTTTAATTTCTGATGATTTATTACATTTACACAACTTTTTATTCCCTTTATACATGTTTTGTACCTGGAATTTCCCAAACCCCTTGATTTATTTATTTTATAATTAGTGACAAATATTTATCATATACAATAGAAAAATTGGATGAATACATTTTGAAATGAAATTAATTCTATTAGTTAATCTAGTAGATTCTTCTAGTTAAAAAAAAGTTTTCTTTCTAAAAAATGTATTTTACAAAATTAAGACTACTCTAAGCATTTCAAAGTATTTTTTTTAATTAATAGGAGTGTATGAAGCAAGTGTAATTCAATTTGTAAATAAAAAATACTTTTCTTTTTTTTCATTCAGAAACTTAATAAAATACTCTCAAGGAATAAAATGAATTTTTACTACATTCAGAAATAACTTCTTTCTTTTTGTGACTTGGAGAGGAAATGAATACTTTGACAATGTGAACTTCAAGAGTAAGTGAATACACATTTGCACATAGATTTTTACGTTTTTCAGAAATAATTTCAATGAATAGAAGAACAATACTTCAAACTAACGAATAAAGCATTTTTTCAAATTTTGAAGTGCTTTTCAAAGTGAGGAAATAAAGAAAAATAAATTTTAAAAAAACCTTTTCAACTTATATTGACAAATGTACAATTCATTCTTAGACATTAATTATAAGTAATTTCAAAACCAATAAACGAAGAGATCGTGAGATGAGGGCAAACACGATGTTTTACAATTTTTTATAAAATAAAATAGTAAAACACTTAACCCGAAATTTGAGCAAAATGAAGCCGAGTTTTCAATAATAGAAAAAAAGAAGTATTCAGAAAAAAAGCAAAACAATGATTGAAATTAATATTGCAAGGAATAAAAAAGTGCAAGCCTAATTTTAATAAATCAAAATTTCGAAACTATGGCATGCATTACAATAAGTGATACGTGAACGTTAAGAGAAATATACGAAGTTTTTTTCTCCCATCAATCATCAACAGCACATTCAAAATCGCCATGATTGAAGCAAAAACATGGCGACAATCAAAGAGAACATTTTTTTTTCGTATTAAAGTATGCATATGTTTTTCAGTTACAAGGGTTGGGGCATAAGTCATGGCAACTTTTTTTTCCTTATAAATATGTGATCGGATTACAAACGCATGTGTCATATGAAAGTTCTGCAGGCATAGTGCGTATGCAAAACAACATATGGCTGTGATAGCTGGTAGTAGCTCAGCGAGGGCTGTGAAATCAGTCAGTTGGTGAGTGTCGTATGAGATGGAACGTGTTGAGCAACGCACTTACATCAATTTAGATCAAATGCGATGGAGTGTTACAGTGAATTAGTGGAAGCCCTTGGGAATAATACCCTACCTTACCGTACAGTAGCACGGTGGGTAGGAAAGATTCAGCAAGGACGTGTGTCAACCTAAGATGAGCAACGTTCGATAGGATTCACAAATGGTGTAGCAAATGCTGAGGCTGATGATATTAAGCGCCTCCCACATCATTAGCAGTGTGTGCTGCCAGTAGCAGGGAACTATATTAAAGGTCTTTAGACCCAGATTTATCATGAGAACTTTATGTGTACTGTTTTGTCATTCTTTTGCACCATGAACGCCATGAAGTAGGAATTGACTTAAATTTTTGTTTTATACTACTTGTTTTTTTTCAATTTCTACTATTAGCTCACACTCTTTCGATATTGATTTATTTATCTTGCGGGAATTTTCAATCGTTAATAAAATATATTTTAAAGCGTTCAATTGAGGTGAAATTTTATATACATGATTATTTGGATGACAATACAGTAATTTTTTAACTATACTTAATAAAAAATTAATTGATTAAAACTAATTATTTAAAGAATTACAAATAGAGCCACGTTGGTATCATATTTGGAGGCTTAGCGACCCTTTTGGTGACTTGTGTCAAAACTTGAAACAGTTTTTTTTTCACATTTTAAAGTTCTCATTTGAACTAAAATTTTCTATACACTATTGTTTGTGGAAAAAATACGATACTTTGATTATAATTAATTAAAAATAATTAACAATTATTCGAATTAAAATTACAAATTAAACAAGTCAAAATTAAATATGAATCTGTCATATGTATATACATACTTATATTAATTGTGTTAACTAATTATTTAAAGAATTACAAATACAGCCATGTTGGTTTCTTTTTTAACGGTTTACCGGTTTCTCACTTCATCTTAGATTCATCTTTATTGTTGTAACAATGTAACTGTTAAAACAAAGACAAAAGTTGTCATCGAAAACCTGCTTTTTAGCCAAACTAGCGAAACCGGGTTTGCATTGTCACAACAATGCAGACAAATCGACAAATCATGCTCTTTTTTCAATCTCCTTGCTATAAGTTCACTTTCTCCCTATATATGTATGTATATATATATATATATATATATTATATATATATATATATATATATATATATATATATATATATATATATATTATATACATATATATATATATATATTATATATATATACATTTATATATGTATATATCTTATCGAAATTTTAAATAATAAAATACTTTTTATTCATCTATTCAAAATAGGAATTGACATTTTTTTTATATAGATTACTTGCTTTTTGATGCAGTAGGAACTGCATTTAAGCTCGAAAATGAACCAAAAGAATTAAATTCCGAAATTCAAATGACATTAATTGGCGAGAAAGTGGCCAGTATTTTGGTTTACATTAGTGATGACAATTAAGAGATTACTAGAAAATAAAAGCATTAACTGTGAAAGAGTATGAATCCTCTCTTTTTGTCTGCTAAATATCTTATAAGAAAAGTAAGTGGTTCTCAGGGCATAAGGCTTCCTAGCCCTACATAGTATACGGTGTTATATGGTATATAAAAAGTACTTCCATTTTATCACATTGGTAGTGGCAGCATTATATGATAGGTAGCATATGGTTGCCATTTCAACGCGTATGATACTTCGAATCCTTAAAAAAGTATGGACGTTTGTAAATGTATAGTGCCTTCACGGCTTAGGGGCTGGTTTGTGGGGGATTCTAAGCAGCCGTCGAGCTGCAAGTCCTCTAGTGAGGTTGGTAGAAAGGGAAGAAAGATGGGAGGCCTTGACCACCCCCAGGGTGTTCTCTCTAAAAATTAGAGTGAAAACGAGCCAAAACATATTGCCACCCTCATGGTGTTCAGGGCTTCGACTAACGACAGGCGTACTATCTATCCTTTTGCCGTGATGAATTTCGTGGTTTTCGAATGAGGGCACATGTTGTTCAGTTGGCATTAGTAACAACAATAGCCATATAAACATATCTATTATATAAATATGATCTACATAAGTAATTTACATGTAAATATTTTTAAATAATTAGACTAATTGATATTTAAATCATATATACTCATATATAAATGTAGAAGAATGAATAATTATTAAAACATTGCCCTTTACAGAAGATAGATGAAATAAACAAAGCTATCGATTAATGGACACGAAAAAGAAAACTACTTAACCCTGCATGTGAAAACATCCCGAAAGAAAGCGTATAACATCCGTACAATTAGATTCCCTCCCTCAAAATAAATCGGAAGTTTACACTTTTATCGTGTGGTCATAAGCACACACACAATTCTGTTTCATTTGAATTCATTAACCATTAATAAACAATAAAATCATGTTAAATATGTTTGAAGACACTTAATTTGCAACCCATCAAAAAAATTACAGTTTTCATTAATCCCTGCGAAGTTCAACATTTAGAAATGTATCACGTAATACATATTCCAAATTAGACAATCCATTCTCCAAATATATGTGTTTTTGTTCTTTGTCTCTCACAAATATTTGTCTGATAGATGAAAAGCGATATTCTGAAGCATAAGTTAGGGGAGATAAGTTGAGTTGAGATTACTGCTGCATTTTTGGAACACTTGATGATATTCTTTTGTCACGCAACCATTCGATTGTCAAAAATATGGGTACTGTATTTCTGTGTTGAAAGGGGCATATAGAGACGCGAGGGACTTTGAGATAACAATGGTATTTGCTTTTCTGTGCTATTTGTCCCAATCAATCTGAAAGAGGAAATATATATATATGAGTTTTTGGGAACTCAAGTAAACAGGTACCTTTTCGTGCCAGATGTGAACCGATAGGTTAAGAATAAAACAACGAAAAGTGGTGACTGAAAAGAAAGGAACTTTTATTTTGAGATGATACCATCCAGTTTTTTCTTATCTGAAGAAAAACCACGTTAGAGGTCCAACGGATAAAAAGCAATAAACGGTTTTCTAATTGATATAATTCATCGCAGATGGAACGTGGGTTTTTTTAAGCTTTAGAATAAATATCGTAGAATGGATGTGTTGAGGAGAAACAATACATATATATATATATCTGAAAAATTATTTCTGGATAATTTTTATTCTTTCAAAAGGAAAACAGATCATAGAAATTGGGCGGGATTGCTTTCTTTTACTTTGTATAAAAAATAACTGCTCTAAAGTACAAAATTGTTAATCGAAATACCTTTTTTTTTAAATAAGTCAATCATACAAAACTATTTCCAGCTATAAGATTGGTTTTAGTGTGTTTTTAGGATGATATTATCCTGTATTTCTGCGAAGTAAAATAATTATGCTACATTTCATAAATAAATAGTGATGTTTACCAATCGATGCAAAAATTGAACGAATTTTATTTTACAATTACAGTAATCATTCGAATCTAAGTCGGCATGGATTCTAAGACACACCCCTAATTCTCAACACATTTTGATGGAAAAAATGAAAAATAGAGCACAATGGTTAATTGAGAGATACCACATATTTAAGATATTTAAAAAAGAATTAAAATTTGAACTAATAAATGTTTAATTTATTTATTGAACAAGAATGGAAAACTTTTAAATGTGTGCATACTGTAATTGCTTTAACTTATTTTTTTTTTTATATTATGTTCGATTTCCGTTATCCAATGAATTTTTTTTGTCTTCAATTCTAAGCCACGCCCAATTTTGAATAGATTTAACATTAGAAAAAAAGTGCGTCTCAGATGCGAGTCAATGTGGTATTTACTTGCTTTGTCAAAAAAAGTTAAGAAATTTTATCTTTTGCATTTATATTACATTCCCAATTTCAATATATTCATAAATTGGAAAAGTGCGCCATATAAAAAATTTAATTCGTATTCAGAGAATACTAATTCATTTAATGGTTTTATAAAAGTAATGTTCATTTATTTCAAAATATTTATATATCTTCAAAAATCAAATATAATTGTAAGAGAAATATTTTTATGAAGGATTTATTATGATTCTATACGTTAGGCATGTTACATTACATAATTCTAATATCAGTCTTATGCAGGGTTTGACATAAAATAAACGCTAGATTGAAAATATACGAAATTCAAACTTGACCTTTAGGAGTTTCCATACAGGTTGATTTTTTTATGATTTTTTATCTGTTATAATTGTATTGTGTTTTATTAATTAAGTATTGTCACAAGTTTTTATTCTCACAAAAATTTGTGTAATTCTGACAATGATGGTAAAGCTACTTAAAGAAAGCCTACGGGAAAAAAAACACGCGGTACAAAGGAAAGAAAAAATAATCAGGCAGAGATCATTGAAGGTATAAACTTTAAAAGTTGGGAATTTTAAAGGTTTGATGTAAAGATCTTTTTTTGTTACTTAATTCAGAAGCAAAATATCAAATGGTTTTTATGAAAAATGTATTTTTTACAAAGTTGTGAATGTAAATCCCGATCTCTAAGACTCTCAGATGAATTTCCTTTAAATTCTGTTTATACCTATTACTTCCAAAATAATAAATGAGAGGAACTAAGGAGTTAAAACTCTAACATTACCATAAAATTTGGCGTATGAAGCGCACTTATAACATCAAAAATAAGAACGAAATTTACGGGTACTTGTTACATGCCGGGTATAAAAATGACAACTTTACAAATAAAAAAAAGAGTTGAACTCATAAATGTTGACCTCTCTTTCTACCTATATGAAAATACTGTGTATTTTAAGGAAATCACTCACTTTATGCACTTAAAGAGTTGTAATTCCAGTAATATACAAGTTCTCACAAGCCTGGGATAATACCTCGAATAACGGACTCTAAACGTAAGAGCATTCCACGCGTCCATTTAACGTTTCTTTGTAAAAAAATCGGTGCAAAGTACAGACGCGCGTTATACGCCGGGTTTTACGATAATATATTTTTACCTTTTAATTTTCATCAATTTATTCTTATGGAAACCCTCACATTTTAAAAATACTCACAAAGAAAATATGCAATGAGTCATTACTTTTCAGTATAGAAAAAACAACTCGTTTAAATTTTAGTTCGGTTTTCATCACTGTTTTCAATATGTTGTTACATGAAACGCAATTGAAATATTAGAGTCAGTTCCACGAAGAAGGTTTTGAATTTCTGTCTATGTGATATACATTAAATTTAAATAAATAACTGTATTTTAATGAATTTAAACTATCGGATTCAAAATTCGTGTTATTCATTAATTTGATTCAAAAACACCAAGGAAATCCCCGCATAGTTTTGATAATGTGTTTCATAGGAATCATGCTTCTAATTCTAAGCAAGTCTTGAATTTAAATATTGATAGCAATGATGGAATTTATACCATGTGCTATGACAAGTATCATTCTTATGTAATTTATAATTTTATCCACTCATCTCATCATCTGAGCAGAAAAAACGGAAAAAAATGAAAATACTTTTTTAGCTTTTTATAAACACCGAATTTTGATATTTCGTTATTAACACTTATCGTATTGACCGGAGCTTTTATATTCATTACAACACACCTCAATAAATGCACGATTCTTTTTTTCTTTCAAGTTAAGCTGTTGTTACCATTACAGACCTAGTACTATCCCCAGGAGCTGGTATCACTTTTTTAGAGTGGCAACATATAGGTGGATACCATTTGCCACACATAAAATTTACCCTCAATTTCCTGCCCAGAGTAAGGCACCTGAGCTCTGACAACGGGAAATTGAACAATGAGAATGTGATTTTACCAAAAACATCCAAGCCAAACAGGTTCTCTAGGGTCCTTTAGTACACCACGTATTAATACAGCACGGACCCTGTCGAATTTTTGCATCATGAAAATCCATCAACTTGGACCGGGGTCGAACCAGATTAAAAATACAACAATATTAGAATTCATAATAAAAACTCGTTACAAACTCTTTCTTCATTGATAATGGAACCCCCAGTTGATAGGTATTATGACTGCATATCCATTTTAACAACTTAACATTCTGTAATATGCGTGCTTCCCAGAGTTAGCGCATGCTCAAATGATTACTGGGATTCATTTCATGATCCATAACATATTCCAACAGCTTTATATTACACAAACACACAAGAGAATTGGTCGAATTCAGGTTGCAATTATCAGGATTTGCAATACAAATTCCCCCATGTGACGATGCAACTTGGAACTACTAAGCTTTGCATTATGGACTTTGAAGGTCAGTGCACACACAGGTGCAATTGTAATCACAGGTGCAATTGTAATTAACATAATTATATTCTTATTTTATAACGATGCTTTATTATATTTTGTGACACATATATTATATGAATCAAAATTTTATTATGTAAATAAGAATGTTAAGTAATCTTGCTTTGCCAAATTAAAGTTATTTATATATTCAACATTGTCGAATAATTATAAAAAGAAGTGTTTATATATATATATATATATGTATTTTTAAATATACATGTTTTTCTAAAAATGTTTCTTAATTACAAGTTAGAAGATATACGTATGTATTTCATTTACTCTCAATTGAATTTTTGTGAGTTAGGAAAATAAATTTTGTATTCATATATTTTTTTTAATTAATAAGTACAAAAATTTTTTAACAAATAATAATGTACTCTTGGATATTTTTATTTGATTTATAGTTAAGTTGGATCATTTTATTATTAGTGTTTTCGATTCATTTTTACGGCTGAATTTACTGAATATGAATTTGAGATATAGAAAATTCTAATTTATAAGGTTATTATTATTATTATTATTATTTCTAATTGACGCGTTTTAGGGAAGCATTGTTTATATGCCTCTAATTTGACTCCATTATCATCGTACAGAAATTAGCAAGAATAACCGTTTTTCAGTTTTTTTTAGCATTATTATACTAACTCTTGCTACTTTTTAAGGTTTAAAACATGCCCTTAAGAAGTTTTGCAAGAAGATTTGCTATTTAATATGTAAAATAAGTAAAATAAATTTACATAACGCTCAGAGTGTGCACCATGCTGTAGCTATGTTCAACCGGTAGTGTAAGAAATCTTACGTAGGCAATCATCTGGTTAAAACTGTTTTTTTTCTAGTCAATTTTGATTTCCCAGTGAAATTACGATATCTAAACAATAGTTACAATTACACTCATAGACAAAAAAAAGTTGCGCACCAAGAAGAAGCCGTCAAAATAAAACGAAATTTTACATACGTAATGTCTACATTTATATAAGTAAATAATTAGAAAATCAAAGAAAAATGATCCTTTATATATATATTTTTCAGAGAAAAAGGCAAAAGAACGAAGGATTTAATACCCTGTTGAACCACCTCTAGCGTGAATGCACGATGCGATAACTATTGGGCATTGAGACATATAAGGTTCTGCATGATGTCTTGAGATATTTTGTTCCATATTTGCTCTAAATTTGTCTCTAGTTCGTTCAAACTCGTGGGATGCCCAAATCGTCGTTCCAAATGATCCCAGATATGCTCGATTGGAGATAAATCTGGGGATCGAGCAGGCCAAGGAAAGGTAGAAACATTGCAGAGACAGTCTTGTGACACCACTGTAGTATGAGGCTGAGCATTGTCTTGTTGAAAAATAGCTAATGGGAGCCGTTGCATGAGTCGCAACACATGTGGTTGAAGGATGTCATGGACATACCGCTGGGCTGGCATGGTTCCACGGATCAATACTAGGGTAACCGTGTATTGTAGTCAATGACACCACATACAATCACACCAGGTTGGGAAGTGGTGTGTTGCTATAAAGCAAATGCTGGATAGAGGTGTTAACCAAGGGGTCTCCACACACGAACACGATTGTCATCACTGGTGATATTTAATCTGGATTCACACATCGCTAAAGACGGCCTGGTTCCATTCCGCTGCAGTCCATATTATTCGTGCGTGGAATCATTCCAAACGGAAGCATCGATGGGTGGACATCAAGGACAGCACACGTAATGGGCGTCACGATCCCAAATGTCCTTTAGTCAGGAGTCTTCGCATGGTTCGAGAAGACACAGGGGCCTCTAGTGAAGGTACTACCTGTGCCTGAATGGCTGCGGATGTAGCAGCTGTCTGTATGCGTACATTTCTTACGATGTTGTGGTGTTCTCGATGACTGGTCTATCCTGGGCGTCCTCATCCTGGTATTCGTGTAAATGACATCTATCGGATCCGCTGGTCCCAACATCTCCTCACAATACAATCAGAGCGGCCTAATTGACGAGTTACTCGCCTAGCTGTCCACCCAGCTTGTATCATGCCGATAATTCTCCCCCCTTTCAAACTCTGACAGCAGCTCATATTGTGTTCGAAAACGTCGTAATGGCATGTCTACTTCAGTTCTTACTTTGTATTCGATTCAGCACACGCAAACAAGCTTTGGTTACCTGTTTTATACTCCTCGGAGAACAAAGTTAAACGCCTTCTACCGGCTATGCATAATGTGCAATAACGCTGCATTTCTTATCATTTGCATATCTCCCCAACATGTACCTTCATACCAAGTGTCGTTACGATCTCGCAATTATTTCTTGGTGCGCTAATTGTTTTGTCCATGAGTGTATTTGGATGAGACAACATGAAACACAAAACTTTAAATGAAAATTCAGTTCAATACGAGACAACAAACAATTTTCATTTTAATACTAGACGTATTAATTTTTGAATTGCCTCCTTAATAATGTAATTGCACTTTTGTGGAGTTCTGGAGCCCCATTCGATTGATTTATTGGTTAATTGCTCATTAGCATCTTACTTTGCGCCCGCTCAAGAGCAATTGATTTCCTTTTTCAAGTGACAAGAACTTCGCCTGTATAGGTGCTACACTACAAGTTTCGACGCAATGTGCGGTCTTAGAACCTTTACAAATTTAACACGCATCCGCCTCTCTGTTCAACAGATCTTCAGTACCAAAATACGATTCAATGAATTGAAGGAAAAAACGCCAGCCTACAGTTTGTAATCTTAAATACTCGGCTATGGATAAAACGATCCATGTTAGGAAATATCTATTTACAATTTTTTCCTCATGATAACTTGTAATTAATTCTAAAGCGAAAGGAAGTTAAAAAAAATGTTTGTTTCAAATGTTCATTTTTAAATATTGCATTAAAACTGCGCTTCTTGTTTTTTAGTATTAAAAGTGCATTAATCAGTAACGCTTTTCAAAATTCTACATCAGATAGTACTCAAATTTAGCTTTTAAGATAACTCGGTACCCCCAAAAAGACAGAGACCTATCGTTTTTCCCCTTTTTATTTAATCTTATTCTTTGCATTATTATCTTTGAATTGACATATCACTTTTGCACGTCGGAAAGTTAGAAGTTGAAAAAACTTCATTTCAAAACAAATTAGGCAATTCAGCCACGCCCCCTTTTTAGAAAAAAAGCTAAAAGAAGTGTTTTGATATAAAAAAATCTATTTTCTAAAGAGAAATTATAACTAAAAAAACGAATGTGTAATATATATAGCAGAATACTTCCGAGGCAATAAAATAATGTGACTTTTCTTCATTGTGAAATGTGTGCACGTAAAATTTTTGAATTAAGGCATTTTATATTAATAACTTCATAATTTCAGTTCTTATTCCTGATATGTTATTCATTCAAATATAATACTTCAATAACGTAAAGAAAAAAAAACTAAACTTTCTGCCGTGACAAAAAAAAAAATTGTTACATTTTTCCTGAATTTTTTTGTGCAATTAATACCTTCTTGAAATTGATTACTTATAAAAATGTATGGGTTGAAAAAATACAAAAAAATGCAATTATTTTAAAGAAAAATATATAACTAATATCTAAAAGTGGTATTTTAAGTTTATTTAAGCTCATTATAATTCATTTTCAGAATTATAAACTTTAAAGTGGTTTTTCTCAGTTTGTGTTTTTCGAAACATCAGTGCATTTAAAATGCTACTCCTTCCGCAGCTGATTACCAATCACTTCTTTTTTTACTGTTTGTTGGATATTACAGCATGTAACAAAATTAGGGATCCATTTTACTGTAAACTGAATACTTTTTTAAAAAAAAATTAAAATGTAAGAGATATTGGATTTTTCTTTGATTTTTAGCATGTATATCAACATTTTATTTTTGTATCAAACACGAATTAAGTTATTGTAAAATCGATCCCTAAAGTGGTTTTTAACATCCATAAGAATATTATGAAAAAATTTCAGGTTCAAAAATAAATAATTATAGAAGGAGTAGGATTTAAAAATTATCCATATGTGCTTCAAAAAATTTAAAATTGTGTGAATAATATGTGAAAAATTTCATCTAGTATCATTTTCTTGAATAGAAACATTACATAAAATGCTACAATATAGTTTTTAAATACATTAATAAAGAAATTTGTCCAAATGTTACCAAGTCCTTATAAAGAAAAAGGAAGGTGTAATAATATATTAGATGTTATAGATGTCAGTTAGAAAAGCAACTGTGAATTTGTGAAACAAATTGCATGTCTTTTTTCTTTTAATAGAGACGAGTTATGTTGAAAATACAGTATAAAGCAGCATTCTTTGACAAAAAGATTGTAAAATAAAATGAATTTTGCTATTTTTTAAGATGTAACTATAACACGAAAAAGAATACTTATATTAAGACAATATTTTCTTTGTAGGCATATGTCTTGAGAATATTTTTAGAATAAACATTTATAAAAGTTGAAGTCAATGAAAATTTTGCCATTGAATCCCGAGGCATTTCTATTATTTCCGGCATTTCTTGTTAAAAATCTGGAAATAAATTCTCTTTATAAAAATAATACTCTCGTAAGCAGTGTGCTTGTGACTCTTTTCCCCAATGTAAGTGTTTTCATTTTTGTGACATCTTAATTACTTTAACCATATAATTTCCACTTATCTTTTTAAACAACCTTTTTTCCTAAATAGTTGAAGTACTATCTTCCCAAGTATCCTGAAGCAGTTTCTTAGTTTTCTAGGGAGAAAAATTAATTTTTCTACTTGTTATATGTACAAAAACTATTCTTTCATGTTTTTAAGCGGTTTGTTTCATGCTAAATTGTACGAATGTATACATATTTTTCCCTCGAAAATTTGTTCTAGCATATTATCTGGGAAAAAACTATCCAGCTCTCTTTACAAAAATATGCCGTCTTTTTTTTATGCTGTCAAATCACCAAAGTATTTGCTCAGGTATCTAATACATTCTGATTCACTTCTAAATCAAACAATATTTCAGTTGGTTTTTATTTTTAATCAGTGGTTTATTTAATTAAAAACCTGTTATTCCCCAAAATTAATGGAAACTTCAGAATTTGTACATGTATTTAAATACATTTTAAATTTATTTCAAATTTTACTGGTAAGCTAAAAAAATTGAAAGGCAACTTATATGAGAGAGAAAGAGATGTTAAGCCAGGAAAAATCTGCTTTAATAAAAGAAAAGAAAATCTATTAGAGGAAAAAATGCAGCAGCACACACACACAAGAATGCTCAAATTGCATAAATATTTCACCAAAGTTATTATTTTCTTTTGTATCTTTGTAAATTTGTCTTTGTTAATTTTACAGCTGCATGAGGTGCGTTCTGAAAGTAAAATTCTTCATTTTTTTACACATGGAACACTCCCCCCCCCAAATGAATCATGACCGTAAGAACAGTACACATTTCCCTTCTTTGAAACATACAGAGTGAAATACGTTTAACGCAGTGCTTCTCAAACTTTCAATGTTTGTGACCCAACATATTCAATCATAATTTTAATCGCACTCCCTCCATAAAATAACAATGTATTGAATTTAATAATACGATACTTTAAACCTAAGGCTACAGTACGACTTTAACCTCTTAAGTGAGCCGGCGTATATAAACATCTCCCTCAGCCAAAACATTAATTTGCTGGACGTATATATACGTCTTTCCAAAGTAAGATCTTTTCTGTGCAGTGCAATCCATAAAATTATTCAGAAGGCTCTGGAATGCAATAAAAGAACATTTACAGTGTTTGAGAAGGATGTACTTATTTCAGAGGATTTACTTATTTATTTGTTTTCTTTCCCTCTCACCCCATACATTACATACCCACGCCTACCTGTTGAACGGTGGCATTAGGGAGCGAATCACGTAACTTTTAATCGACAGTTAAAGGATTAATTTTATAAACCAAACAAATTATCAAGATAAGTACTAACTTTTGCATGTAATTTTGTACATGCTAAGACCATGGAGTCACTGGTACTTATTTACTTGGTCCTAACATAATATTTTTAAATTACTTACAAAATATATTGTGCAGTACTGATGCATCGAACTGTATCAGTAAGTTTAAATGTGCATTTTATTTTTTATTATGCCAGAATGTATTTTTTTTAAAAATTTCAGTTAATAATTAACTTTTTAAGAAATAGTCATTTGTTTTCGACTTTCAATATGATCGTGTCTCCTCATAGAGTTATAACGCCTTCGAAGGGGGCGTGCCACACAGTTTCAGAAACGCTGGTATAACGTGAACACGCTTAAGACGAAATATCGGTTTACACGAAATAATACACCGATAAAACAAACTACTTCCACATCATTAAGCTATGCCATATCCTGTACTCTAGTAAAGCTGTTTTCATTTCAATTTGTACTATTAGCTCACTCTCTCTATATATTTATTTGTCTTCGCGGAATTTTAAATCGTTAATAAAATACATTTTAAAGCGCTCAATTGGGCTGAAATTTTATACACATGATTATTTTGGATTACAAGACAGTAATTTTTTTAATTATAATTAATAAAAATTAATAGATTAAGACTAATTATTTAACGAATTACAAATACAGCCCCATTGACATCATTTTTGTCGACTTAGTAACCCTTTTAATGCCTTGTGTCAAAACTTGAAAAAGGTTTTTTTCTCACATTTTAAAGCACTCATTTGAGCTGAAATTTTCTATACACTATTGTTGGGGGTAAAAATAAGATAATTTAACAAAAATTTATTATAATTAATTGACTGAAACTTATTATTTAAATAATCAGATACAGCCACGTTGGTTTCATTTTTAGTGACTTGGGTCAAGACTTTAAAATATCTTTTATTTCTCACCTTTTAATCATTCATTTGAACTGAAATTTTATATACACGATTTTTTTGGATAAAGATACGATACTTTAATGATAATTAATAAAAATTAATTACCACTTAATGTTGTGATTATGTCCTATGTATATACATATTTATATTAATTGTAACTATTTAATAAAAAATAGTTAAAATAAAAATTTTCTTCGTTGATCAAGTAGGAATGGACTTAATTTTTTTTATATTACTTGTTTTTGGATTAGGGGGGAATCTTATTTCGACCATCATCCTCCAAGCTCTGCCTTCCTTCTCTGAACATGTAACACCAGTGACCAATTATTTGGTGAGTCATAATCTCGGCACCTCACACGATCTATAGACGTAAGTGGATGACGGGTACACTGGTCCCATGTGTCCATTCATACGGAAAATGGTAGGCACTTCCAGTGGTGACTATGTAGTCTACATACGTCAGTCTGCTATCATGATATGTTTACGTTTATAGGGGTTTGCGGATTTTATGCAAATAAGTTTCAAAGAGCAAGACAGTTCTTTAAGAGCGATGAGACTTTATTGTCGAAAATACAATCCTTGAAATACAGGATGCAGCAGCAATATTCGCAGAATGAATCTCAGAAGATCTTTACGCCTTCAACAACACTCAGACACAATTATCAGTGTATAAAGTTCACGTACATAAATGATTATTGACAAGCACAGCCGAGCTAATTGGTAATCACGGACAAGGCAAGTTTACTAATCAATAGTCAATGCAATACTGACTCATTTCGCTGAGCGTCTCTCTACTTACAGCCCGGTGGATTTTTCCAGAGATCCCCTAATTGGTGGTTGGAATAAGTGGATGAGTTCACAAATTCGTAGGAGAATCCATAAGGTCCCGAACTCGCCCAAATGTCACCAAAACTCTCATCAAGTCGCCAAAGTCTCCAATTTGGTCGTCAAAAATGATGTCAACTTGGCTATATCGCCAAGATTTCACCACGTACCCATTGAATCATCATTATAACGTTAGGGACAGAGTTGCTTCCGAATATTACAATTTTAAGATAAAATGAATATAACATAGGATAACTTAAAGGCTTTGCGCATCCAAATGCAAATTATTTATATTATTTTACACAAAATTCAAAACAATATCATTTGTATTCAGATTATCTCTAGCATTTCTTTCTGCTGCTACTATCTGTTATTCAGCGATTTGCGCATACACCATTCTACCGACAATGGTGCTCCTTTTTTTGAGTAACATCAAATGTAGATTATCACTGTGATTGTTTGTTTCACTAATGTACTGTTTTATCTTTAAGAAATATGATGGGACTTATATACTTCCAGAACGTTTATCATGCATTGCATCAAGAAAAAATTAATCCTTAACTTGACTTGAATTTATTTCTGTAAAACTGAAAGTGAAAGAATTTGAATTATTTTTGAGGAAATGAACAAAACAGTCAAATACATTGGTTAAAATTCACTTGTATACAAGTGTGTTTTTAAGCTGTAATCGTTTTACTCGTAGGCTGTTACAAACGCGTGAAGCGCATCCATTTCATACTATCTCTCTACCAGTTCTTCACTATATATTATTATTTATTTATGTTTAATTATTGTGACTATTTTCGGATAAAGTAACAACAACCATACTAAAAATTCACACTTTTAAACTGAAAAAAAAGCTTCTACCAATACGTGATTTTAAAAAAAATCATGGTTGAAAGGATGGGAAATAAAAAACAACTCAATGCTTGGGAACGAACTAAATGGCTAAACCTCGTAACGATTAAAACGTAAGGGTTTATGTGCATCTTTCAGGAAATCATACAAACATGACTTACTAATTACACTTTTAATTTTTGTATTCTCTATTTCGCATATCTTACTTACCACAGTAACACTCCTGGGAATAATGTTAAAATCGACATCAGGAGTTCGGACCATTGTTCCGTTTCTAGATCGGAACACATCGCTATTGGTGGGGCTCTCAATCATGCTCTCAACTCTTATAAGAACAGTATCTGGATCCTGGCAGACAGCAGAAGCTCCATCTACTGTTTGAATAATTGGCAATAAATTATGGTCAGCACTGGTCTAGATATTTTATCCAAATTAGCAAGGTTTGGTCAGAGGAAACAAGTATGTCTCCAATAGACACTATCACATGTGGGTGTGCCTGGGAACGAAGCAGCTGATGAGCTGGCTGGTAGGGATTGTGATCTCTCTAACCCCAGTTCTAATGTCTTAAGCCACTCCGAAATTCATTCCTTTCAAGGATCTAAAATGAATTTGACCTGGTGATACCCTCCTGCTCACCACAGGTACGCAGCTAAGAGTCCTGGCCTATCTATATAGTGCAGAAGTTCAAGGGCTCATCAGACGGCCTTAGCGCGCTTTAGAAGTGGTCACCTGCTTAGTATGACTTTTATGCAGGGAGTAAAGTCATTATTTACCTGTCCCTGCTCTCTCCCTGCTTCTCCTGCTCATCTTCTGGACATCTGGGGCATTTCCCTGCTACAGTTCTATGAAGAGCAAGACCTGGTGTGTGACACTATTACGCGGAAAGGTCAAATGTAGGTGTAGGCTTTCCTGTTCCAAGGGGGCTGAAAACAACAACAACACTACAGCGTATATTAGTTTTATTGTTATACATGCCAGTAGAAAGTAATTGCCTTACAAACTGTCTAAAGCAGTGCTCCGCAACCTTTTATCCCTGCAGACTGGTCAACGTTTGATAATTTTACCGCTACTAACTGAGGGTGGGACACGTTAATTGCTTATATTTTAGATTGTTTTGATTTAACAATTTTAATTTAGTTCCATTTAAATATGCCTTCAGAATAAAATATAGTTACACCAAAAATGAATGAAAGTGATTTAACGTGGAATATAATGTGATTTTCGTGGAAAGTTGAGCAAATACGAGAGAGAAATGCACCATTTTAAATAAAATGAAAATATTTTAATGATCTTTAGGCGGCCCGGCACCATTCAATTCACTAACTGGAATTTGCAGACCGATGGTCTAAAGGACATCATTGTGTGTGTGTGTGTTTAAACATTAACTTCTTTCTCAAGTTATCTAATAATCAATTCGTTAGGATTTTTCAAACCTTAAAAAAATCTTGACACATGCATTATATATTTTAGAGTATTCTAATGAAAAAAAATATAAAGGGCATTTAAAAAATATCTTACGACTTAATTTCTCAAAAAATTCAAGTTTATAAAAATTATAAAAAAACTGCTAGTATACATTTTTTAATTCTTTTTATTTTCTATTCATGTCCAAAAATATTACTTCATATAATATAAAGTGTTCAAACATTCAAAAAATCCATCCATCAAGAAACTGACTACACATTTATGAAAACCTCGGAAACCCAATATTTACAAATTTATTCATTTTTTTGAGGACACAAAAAAATGGTCTTTTTTGTATCATAAATAAAATTACTATAAATAGAAAGAAAGCAACTTCTTATCTCAAGCGTTTACGCTCACCATAGTGGTATTTATGTCTTTAAACCGAATATTGAATTTTACTATTGACATGCCATCTTTCAACCTGTGAAACCATCTTTACAGCAATACACAGATCTAAGAGACAGTCTCGCATCAAGAAAAAATGATTTCACAAAGGGGCTACAGACTCTTCTTAATCCTGAAAACTGAAGTAGCTGTACATGTTATAAAGGTATCCCATTACTATAAATTATCATCATCAAATATATATTATAAAAGTGAAAGTTTGTGGGTCTTTCACGCATAAACAACTGAATGGATTTTAATGAAACTTTACAGTAATATAGCTTATACATCAATATAACACATAGGCTATAATTTATAAAAAATTGTAAAAAGTGTCCAAAATAAAACGATATTTGTCAAGTAAGTAGGAAAAAATTCTGGCATCAGCAAGTAAATATGGTTTGCACTGCAAAAAAATCCACCACAGCATATATCTATCTTTTGTTTGTAAAAAAACTCTTTTTGATTTGTCTACGCAAGGGGCTCGCTTCTAATTAATTCAAAACTAAATTTTGAATGGAGAGGTTGTTATAAACCTCTCTTTAATTTAATGTTTTTTTATGATTTTATTATGCACATTTGGTAGTAAGAAATTGATATTTTTTTCAAAATAAATGCTTTTTTCTTTTCTGGTACTTAAAGTAAATAAACATTCACTTTCACACTGCATCATTTGGACAAGTTTTCAAAATTTGTTTGTGGTTAGTAGTTAATTATAACGCTATAATTTTAATTAAATAGATATTGCGTTTTTAAGTATAAAAGTAATTATAACTACTGTACTGTATTTTTGGAGTGTGTGAGTGAGTGAATATTAACATCACACTGTTCAGCTACACGAGGGCTGTTGGCAACGTATCACGTAATTTTGAACCATGGTCAAGTGACGTGGACGACACCTGAGCCGGCGCCCTCTTCTCCTAACTACCACACCAGACCAACTTAGAAGGAATATTCTATCAATGCTTAGCAGGAATATTCTTTGAAATGCACTCTTTCAAGGTATATGGCAGCACAAGTTCTATGATGTGTATTTTAGAGGGGAAGCCGAATAGTTTTTTAGCAGATATTGCATTTTCAGCTGACGGCATTTTCAGCGGATTGCAAAGATTATTATTTTTGTCCCGAAAAAATAGTTTATGCAAAAATTTAAGTGTCTTATGTTTTTGTATGTTAGTGAAGTCCTTGGAAAATTATTTGACTACTTATTTTAAGTGAACGGTGTATATAATTAATTTTACAGTGGGACATCTTTAAATAATTTATTAGCTGTAACGGATTAAATTTTCCAAAGTGGAGTATTTTGTTTATGTATATCCCTTAATTTGTAAATGTAGTGATCCAAAAAATATTGTATGAAAAAAACTGCAGTAAATCATAATGTGGTTGGATAAAGTTTTAAGTGCATCGCGCCCCTACACGGCGGGTCTTACAAAGCTCTAATAATGCTCGAGCTACGACAGTAGCTATGCATTTTTCAACTTGACTCTATCGTTAACATTTCGTTATGTTTTTCATTTAATTGCCATTATGATTTAAGAAACGGCGTTGCTTGCGAATATTACAATTTTAACATAAAATAAATACAACAGAAAGTAATATTAATGTATTACACTTTCAGATATAAATTATTTACACTACTTTAAGTGTTCATTACGCAAAACTTTTAACAATGTGTTACTTTTGCTGAGCAGAGATCAGCTTAGGGAGATATTTTGAAAAATCGACCCTCAAGAGTGTTACGAGGAATTATAAATAAAAAAAATCCTTTCTATCAGCTATTAGATCTACATACTTAAAATTTAACAAGGGTGTTTTTTTCTTTCTTTTTTTTGTTTAGCTGAGATATGCAAAAAGCTTTTTTTGTCTAATTTGCAATACACATAAAATTAACTCATTAAAAACTTCTTTTCCTTCAATCTGTGTTGTTTAATTTTTCAGTTCACCCGTGCAAAGAACGGGTATACCAGCTAGTGTTATTATAATTATTTATAGAAAAAATAAATTATAATTAATATAATAAGAATAATATAAATCATATATATATTGATTTAATTATTTTACAATTTTTTTAAATATTTAATAAGTTTTTATTAATAAACGAGAATTTTTTTTCTTTTACAGCCATTTTTTTTATGAAAATGGTATGTCACAACTAATTGCTCAAGTAACAGTTTTTTTTATTTCAAAACCTAAGAAGGAAATTGTTATGTAATATTGATTGATTGAGTAAATGAAAATACCAAACCCCTTTTATTATATTACTAAGAAAGTAAGTGTTGTTAAAATAATGAATTTGTTAGTTTTGTATTTTATAGAGTTTTGTTGTCAGTACATGGTTAAAGGATTTACTAAATACAGAGAAACGAAAAACTATAAAATTATAATAAAGTACTAAAATTTATAAAAGTAGAGAAAACCCGTTCAATGCCGGGCCATGCAGCTAGTTTAAAATATTTCAGGAAACTCTGTTAAATATTAAAAAGTTTTACAGTTACATTTATTTTTTAAATTTACTTTCATCTCTCAAAAATTTTATAAAAGAGTTATTATGGATATTTGAGGTCATTGGAAAATAAAAGGAACAATCATATTTATATTAAAAGAAAAGTATATTAGGGGGGTCGTACACATCCATTGGAGCCCCTGTTAAATTGCTTAAGTTTATGTACCGTTTTCTCAAAAATACATACTTCTCATGGATAACATTTTTACAGATGGCTATATGTACTATTAATAACACTTTAACGAAGGGTTTTGTCTTTTTGTTCAAAATTAAATTAATTATGAATTTTTTGGGAATTTTCCAATTTCTCCCACCCTTATAAAATTTAAGTTAAAAATTCATATTTACAAATGTTTGCTAGGGTTATCTAATTCCCTCCATTAAAATGTGTAAACACGTTTAAAGCCTGCTTACTGAAAATTTTAGTATTATATGATGAGCACTTTTTGAGAAAAAGGTACATAAAGTGAAACATTTTACATTTTGAGAAAACAGGCTTTAAAGTGTAAAAATTTGTAATTTTTTTAGCATTTATTCTTTTAATACTTTCCAGAAGAATATGGAGCAATGTTTTTATTCTCTGCTCGTACAAAAAGACTCTTCTTCTTTTCATTTTTTTTTCGTTATTCTTAACAAGTTTACCTTTTTTCGGGATCTTAAGATGCTTTCGTTGGGTTACTTCGTATTTTGAAGCATGACACACATTTATAACTTTGTTCAAAATCACAATGTTTTAAGATCAATAATTTTGCTACATGACTCATATTGAACGGTGCAATAGCCATATTTACCCCTAAATTTAGAGTTCTTAACTCCACAAATGTAGATCTTGGAATCACTGACTATATAGTTTTATTAACTGACTCATTTGGGTTCTGGGTCTTTCCATGTAAATATTTCCTTAATAACGTGGGGTCATAAATTGTGGTTTCATTTAATTCTTCATTGTACATAGCATTTATGTATGTGTATATGAGCATATAGCCCTTCGTTGCATGTAGTGTCTGTCTTTTGAAACTTGCACCAGGAATTTATAATCGGAGGATGCTATCTATGTTGAGGGCTCTCGTTTGAAGACAGAAGATGAAAATAAACAGCCCAAATACCAGTTTTCATGCCGTGTGGATCATTGATATTATTTCAAATAGCCATACTATATTATATTTGAATTTTTATATGAAAATGTTGGTGAGTCGGTTATGACCACATAGGCTTTTTCCATCACTTAACTCCCCCCCCCCTGTTTCGCTTTTAAGATCCAAAAGACGTGTACCCATACACTTTTGGATAAGCCCAATACACTGCAATTTTTCCACTTGAACATCATGTAGACTCGCGCTCATCAGAAACTTATACAAGGGGAAACACAGGTTCTCTTAGAAAAGCTAATTTGAGGCGCGTCAAGGAGTAGCTTAATTTAAAAAATAAATAAAAATATTTCTATTTATCATATTTCCTCATATTATATATACTTTTAAACAAAAATATTTGAACTCTTAGAAAATATAAAAAGTGAACATCGATAATATTTTGAAAATTCAAGTGCCGGATCGGCTTAATTTATATTAAAAGAAAAGTTAACTTGCATAATTTAATATAAATTTTGATGTGAATCCCTCCAATATAGCAAAGGGTTCTGCTATGCGTCACACAAGATGTTCTATATGAAATATTTTTGCTTCTTTTCAAATCTTTTAAATCCCAAAATATTCGCTCCATATCGATCTCACATTCACATGTATAGGCGAATTTATAAAAGTTAAGATCTTCAGCTATGATGTCAGCCTGATTATTAGAAAAAAAATATATTTTTAGAGCTATACTTTTTTATCATATACCTTTTTTCCCAAAATGGAGAGAGATATTTTATTTCTTTTTACAATACATTCATTTGAAATTGTTGAAGATGGTGTTAAAACGTAATTTAAATATGAAAATCTATTCTAAACGTCAATACATTCTTAAATATTTGCGTTTTGGGAGTTGTATACAGAGCTGAAAACTTATTGTTGATAGTTGAATAAAATTTTTATAACTTTAAAATATGTTTTTGTTTATTATAAATAATCTTCCACGTACTCCTTCTAAAAGAATGGAAATACATGAATAGTTATTCATAAAACGTTTTTGCGTTTTTAAAATAATTTTCTTAAGTTAAATGATCCATATGGAATGATTAAATTCTTTTTAAACATTACTTCCAAGAGAGTAATAAGGGAGTTATAAATGTATCAGTACTGAGATTAATTATCAATGTATTTGATAATTAATCTCACAACACAAAGAGAAGAACAAGTTGAATAATTACTAAGGATTCGCGTAGGCTTGTCACATGCATAAGGAGATGCGTAAAAATCAGTCCTTTTTTCACCCATCGGGAAATTCATATATATATATATATATATATATATATATATATATATATATATATATATATTAACACTGATACTCAGTCGAAAGGAAAATGTTAGGTTTTATTTTAAGAAAAACACAGGAAAAAATAGCATGTTAATTTACACTGGCCTCAAAAAGTTAAGGTACAACATGTTTTTCGAAGCTCACCATAAAAAAAATGGCAGTAACAATAAAATGCATAGTTTACATGAATGATAATAACGAACTTTAAAAACATTAATGCAAAAACGATTGCTACAACTTTTATTTTATAGAAAAGAACGTATATTTATGAGTGAGAGAAAAATATGCAAATATCAAGCTTTCGTACTTTAGTGTGTAAGTTGTGTTGATTTTCAACAGTTGTTGGCAGTTTCGGTGACAATAGTCAATAGAGTTTAGAAAATGTCTCAGAGACGTCGTTTACCCAATTCGTTAAGGTGGCGGGCAGTTGGATGGATGGAAATGGGATTGTCGCAGGCTGATGTTGCTAGACGTCTCAATGTGTCTCGTAGTGTTGTTCAGCGACTTTGGGATCAATACCAATCCGAAGATTCTGTGTCCAGTAGACCTGTTCCAGGCCGACCACGAGCTACAACACCTGCAGAAGACCGTTTTCTAGCTCTTTCGGCACGAAGGAGAAGAAACACTACTGTGCCGCAGCTCGTTGCAGACCACTTTCAAGCATCAGGAAGAAGAATCTCCGCTACTACGGTGCGAAATCGTCTTCACAATGCAGGTCTGTATGCAAGAAGACCAGTTGTGTGCGTTCCCCTCAACGGACGACAGCGAAGGAACCGCTTATGCTGGGCAAGAGAACATGTTTCTTGGACGCAGCAACAATGGGCTTCTGTGCTGTTCACAAACGAGTCCAGATTTACAATGGAGAGTGATTCAGGGCGTCTACTGATCTGGAGGGAACAGCGCACTAGATACCATCAATCCAACACTGTTGAAAGACACAGTTATAGAGGTGGTGGAATAATGGTTTGGGCAGGGATCTCGCTCGGTGGCCACACAGACCTGCATGTGTTTCATGGAGGAACCTTAACTGGTCTTAGATATCGGGATGAGACCCTTGATCCATATGTCCGCCCATATGCTGCTGCTATTGGTAACGACTTCATTCTGATGGATGATAATGCACGACCTCACCGAGCTCGGATTGTTGAGGAGTATCTGGAGGATCACGGTTTGGAACGAATGGAATGGCCAGCTCGATCTCCAGACCTGAATCCGATAGAACATCTTTGGGACTATCTTGGCAGAGAGGTTGCTGCTTTAAATCCTCCTCCAAGGCCGTTACATGAGCTGAAACAAGGCTTACTCTGTGTCTGGTCTTCGCTTCCTATTCCGGTGTCCGACAACTTAATAAACAGCATGGGAAATCGATGCCGCCAATGCATTCAAGTTAGGGGTGGACACATTCCTTATTAGAACCCATTTTTGTATTGTTTTTATGCCATTTTACCACATAACACTGTGATGTGCTGTTTTCTCCAAGAATGGACTTTTTCGCAGAGATTGCTTTTTTTGTTATAAATCGTTTTTGCAATACACTTATACAAATTTCTATGACGCATTCAATAAAAAACTATTTAATGCACATATCCTCCAAATTTTTTGTTTCTACATTCATTCATTTGCAAATTAGACACAAAACCCCGGTTGTACCTTAACTTTTTGAGGCCAGTGTATTTGCAACAAATGTCTTCGATTATATTTCCTTCTGGCTTTCACTGGCTGAATCGCCACTGGACCATCCCTTAGCAGCATCTTTAAGTGTATCAGCATATCCAAGACTTGGTGTTTTTGCCTGAGTGGGATTAAGGCGCCAGTATCCCAAGTACCACAGTACAGATGCAACATGTGCACAACAGCCAACAACTCTAGCACCAACTTTGCACTGCCAATTAAATCCAATGTTTCGATTATGACGTATACCTGTTCTTAACTATATGATATGTACTTTTGAACTGAGTTTCGTTATCTCAACTGGAGTTGAACAACTGAGGAATCTTCTCACTTTACTGCAAAAGAATACAGCCCCGATTGATTAAGGTGTTCGTGAGTATATGATCGGCTTTGCTTAAGCTTATACACTCATGGACAAAAAAATAGCACACCGAGAAATAAATGCGGGAACGTAACGAAACTTATCATGAAGGTACAAGTCGGGGAGATATGCAAATGATTAGTAATGTAGCATGATTGTTCATTGCGTATAGCCGGTAGAGGGCATCTAAAGTCGTTCTCCATGGAGTATAAAGCATGTAATAAAAGCTTGTTTGAGTGCGTTGAATCGTTTACAAAGAAAGAGCTGAGGTAAACATGCCATTACACCGTTTTCGAAGACAATATGAGCAGCTGACGCAGTTTGAGAGGGGAAGAATCATCGGCATGATGGAAGATGGTTGGTCAGCTAAGCACGTAGCTCTTCAATTAGGCCGCTCAGATTGTGTTGTGAGGAGGTAAAAGGACCAGTGGATCGAAGATATGTCATTTACATGAAGTTCAGGCTCAGGATGCCCTCGACAGACCAATCGTCGAGAAGACCACCAACATCTTAAGCAATGCATGCGTACAGCCAATGGCAACATCGGCCGCCATCCAGGCATAGGTATCACCTTCACTAACAGCCCATGTGTCTTCTCGAACCATACGCAGGCGCCTGGCTAAATACATTTGGGATCGAGGCGCCAATTACGTGCGCTGCTATGACGCCCACCCATCGACGCCTCCGTTTGGAGTGGTGCCGCACATGAGGAAATTGGATCCAGACCGTCTCTAGCGACGAATCCAGATTCAATCTCAGCAGTGGTGAGAATCGTGTTTGTGTGTGGATACCCTATGGTGAACGCCCTATACCATGTCTTTGCTTTAAAGCGACACACCTCTCCCAAAGCTGGTGTGATGATATGGGGTGTGATTGCTTACAATACACGGCCACCCCCAGTATAGATCCGTGGCCCTATGGCAAAACAGCGGTATGTCCATGACATCCTGCAACCATATGTGTTGCCACTCACGCAACGGCTCCCATTAGCCATTTTCAGCAAGACAATGCTTGGCCTCGCATGGCAAGAGTGTCACAAGACTGTCTCCGCACTGTTACTACCCTTCCTTGGTCTACCCGATCCTAAGACTTGTCTCCAATCGAGCGTATCTGGGATAAGTTTAAACGGCCAGTTGTGCATTCCACGAGTTTGAACGAACTAGAGGCAAGGTTACAGCAAATATAGAATGAAATGTCTCAATACATCATACAGAATTTGCATGACTCAATGCCCGATCGTATCGCATCGTGCATTCGCGCTAGATGGGGTTCAACAGGGTATTAAATCCTCTGTTCTCTTGCCTTTTTCTCTCTAATAAAAGATCATTTTTCTTTGATTTTTAATCATTTATTTATATCAAAATAGTCAATACGTATATGTAAAGCTTCGTTTCATTTTGACATCTTCTTAGTGGTGTGCTAATTTTGTTGTCCATGAGTGCATATCCCAAGAGTTAAATATCGTAGCTCCTTCCATGTTAATCGTTGAAAATCAGGAAGATCAAAATCACTTAACAAAACCAAATTACAATTTTTCTTGCCCATCCATTTTCTTCAACTGTGTGTTGTAAGTAATTAGGCTTCTTTACTAAATCTAACATTCGATGTACAATTTCATTGTCGTCCTCAATAATGTTAAGTCTTCCTTGGTGAAAATCATTAAGAATTGCAGAGACGACTTTAACATTATCTCCAATATATGGTATTTGTTTTTTTGGGATAATATTGTTTAAAGCTTTCCACTTCTTATGATGGACGTTTACTGCTTCAACTACGCAACGTATCGATATCACCAAACGTGTCTCGTTAGCATCTTCTATATACAGCTGTGCTTGTTTGTCCAGGAATGCAGTCATTTTAGGAACTAAATCCATTTATTCTAAAAGCTCCAAAAGATCTGATAGATTTGTGGACAAGCTATTTTGTTTCGTATCACATAAACGTACTTCATGCACCCGAAGATATGAATGACAGTTAAAAAGCCTTATTATTGTAGTATTTGAGAGACCAAAAAATATAGGGGTGCTTAAATCTCTTAACATTTTTTTTAAATCGAAAGTTAGATAAAGCGCTTAAAATAACAAAATTTAACGAATTTGCCAAGCTTGATGATTTTTTTTATGTGACCCTTTTTTTTCTTTACTATCTATATATATAAATAAAAATGAAAGGTCTGTTTGTAATTATTGTCTCTCATACCTTTATTGTTTATTTCATTGCCAAACACTGCACAAAGCAGTCAATAAATATTTTTTCAAGAGTGATTGTACAAGTTTGAGTGCGCGATGGGGGTGGGGGTGGTGATCGCAGAGCCAACAGGTGGTTTTATTTAGTTAAGTATGCAGATAGTTGTTTCTAAAATAAATATTTTTAATTACGTTTTAGGTGAAAAAGTGCACTTGCACCCTTAAATTAAGTAAGTTTATTCAAAACTGTAAATAACTTCATTTGTGTCCTGCACAATATCTATACATATAAATAAAAATAAATTGTCTGTTTGTAATTTGAAATTAAGAGCTTTTTACTGAATGCATTTAAAAGTATATACGGTACTTATATGAAAAAATCAATTTTTAAAACTGTTGTCTGTCTGTCTCTCTATTTGTTCCTGCTAATCTCTGAAACAGCTGCACCAATTTTGATGGAACTTTCACTGGCAGAGATAGCTAATGTTATAAGGAGTAACTTAGGCTACTTTTATTTAAAAAAATAAATTAGGGCTCTGCGGAAAAATAAATTAAAACCAATTAACAGTATCCGATTCAAATAGGGATTATTTATTTCAATAGGGATTATTTTTATTCAATAGGGATTATTTTTATTCAACAGAGATTATTTAATTTCGTGAGCCTTCTGTCTCACAGATTTCTAGCAGTTATATTAAACATTTTTGTTTGATTAGGTTGCTGCCACTCGCGACATTTCACGTCCATGTTCTTTGATCCTAATGATTTTACAGTCCTCACCCCATAGACAGTACCAAAGGTCATGCGTTCCTCTCACACTTTGCTCAACAAAAAACAAAGTAAAAAAATTAAAACAAAAAAGGAACATTGGTTCAAAAAGTAGAAGAATGACATTATACTTAAAGCATAGGTATTTCTTTACGTGGGATATATAATTATTAAGTTTTCGTAGACTCTGCGAATTGAATAAACAATTTTTTGTTAAATTCCGGAACAGATATTTAACATAAAATAAATGCATCGGAAAGTAATATTAACGTATTACACATCCAGATACAAATTATTTACATTATTTTAATGCGTTTATTATACAAAATTTGTAACAATGTGTTAATTTTGCTGAGCAGAAGGAAAATGTTTTCAAAAATCGATCCAGAAGAAAGTTACGTGGCGTTATAAGTAAAAAAAAATTTTTCATCAGCTATTATATCTACAGACTTAAAATTTAGCAAACATGGTTTATTGTTCAACTGAGGTATGCAAAAAGCTGTTTTTTTTGTTTAATTTACAGTTAACGTAAAATTAACTCATTAAAAACTTCTTTATCCTTCAGTCTGTATTGCTTAAATTTTCAATTAACTCGTGCAAAGAACGGGTATACCAGCTAGTTTTAGAATAAAAGTAAAGATTCACATACCGAAAGTTCACATAAATGCAGTAATATAACTCCAATAAACACTTTGAATTTTCATGACTATGATGGAATAAAAAGGCCTGATCTTTACCCACCTCATTTAATACTTATCTGGGTAACTTGTATGATTTGTGAGATTAAAATCACATTGTTGCTTTAACATCTAAGTGCATTGTTATTGATTCAATACATTGCTATTGGGAGAAGGGGAGCGTGATGAAAATTAAGATTGAAAATTTTGCCGCAAACGTTGAAAGTTTGAGAAGCACTGGCATAAAGAACAATCTGGCCGATCAAGCATATCAACAAGCAAATTATCTTCTGTTGCAGTGTTGTGTTCATTGCTGCAAAAATCGACATCATAGTGTGCATGAAAGGGTAAGGTTTCTCATATAGGGCAAATTTGCATTACCCTCTACACTATCTTCATTGTTTTCCATTTTGTTTCCAAAATTTTGTTGGTGGACAGATGAAAAGTATTCAGAAAGAAATATAAAGTAATTTGAGACATTACGGCACTTGTAGGAACCCCTCATTCACACTAATAATATAATCAATGGGTTAATAGACATAAGATCAAAGTGTCATATCTTTCATTTATTAAAAAACTCGTAAAATTATTCCTAAGTATTAAAGTTTATAGAATGCAACTTTAATCAGATGCGATTCTAACGCTTTCTCTTTGTCTCAGAACTATTTTGAGTCTTTGGAACGAGGTCTTATGTGTTCACTTTCGGTACTGCAGGCTTCCAATGGGAAGGTAGTAAAGACTATATTGAAAATATGCTATGGAAAAAATATTTTAATTTTGCTTTCGAACAAACTCTAACATCAACTTCTTTTACTAGATGTGTATTGTACTAATAAATGTAACTGCATATAGTAGCTAACAGAGTATTGGTTGTTCATAAACATTTATTCCATCTCTCGAGCATAGGACTTAATAATTAAAATGCAAATGTTTCATTATAACATGAACACTTATTAATGCGTTTGACATTTTTCTTAAATTTAACCGATATTAATCACAGCTACTGCCTCAGCTACAGTAATAATTTTTATGAACCATACGTAGAGCTGAAAATATTAATTAAACAAGTGTAAGCATTTTATTTTAGGGAAATCATGTTTTGTAGGAACATACGATAATAAAGGAGTTATTTATATGTAAAGTTTTCTAACATCTATTTCCCTATTAAGGAGAAAAGTGAAAAACTAATGCACTAATGACGAGATCTCCGGAATTATAACAGTTCAAGACTTGTAACCAGGTTTCTTTTCTTGAGAAGAGATTCACTATGAACGGGTATCGCAGAAATTCATTCTCAAGGGGTTGAGAGGGGTTAAGAACGCATTATTGATAAAATATCAACTTTTTAATTTTTTTATTGGCATTTTAGAAAATAACTATGAATAACAAGTGTATTTTGTTAAGAGATGCAATAAATACAGATTTTACCAAAATTGACTCAAAAGAGGAGTGAAGGATACCTACCTATTCATGTGATAGAGCTCATGAAATGGTGCTCAATTTGTCCATCGTTTATTACATTTATCTATGGGCCATTTATTTTTTTAAATAAATTTACAATTGCAGTTTTATAATCATGTTTGTGTATAGCAGTTCCTTATCCATATGAATGTGTTTAACCATCAATGAATCCAAACTACTAGAAAATATGTATTGTTTTATTATTAACTCTAAAAATATTTCGAAGAAAATGCTACATTTTAGCAATGAGATAAAAATTGTTTTGTTTAAATTTATTATTTCGTGTATGTAAGATATGTATGAGCGTAGAAAAAAAAGTAAATTTCCAAATATACTAAACATTTAATCAATTTAAGAGAGCATACATGGACATATTTTTCTCCGAAGATTAACTTGGACTCATCAATACCGTAATAACAATAGAGGTTGGATACCTTGAAGTTGTGCAGTGCCAAACCAAAATAATTCAAAATGCAGCACAGACAGAAATATTTCGAAACAATTAATTTCCAACGCAATGCAGACAGAATTAAGGAATAAGAGATTATTAGAGTTAATACATATATTAATTATGCATCACTCAAATAACGTAAAAGTTAAAACAAAACTTAACTATTCCTTCAACATTAATGAAAATTAAACTTGCACATATACCTCTCAGTAAATTAATTAATGTTCACCTTATATATAGATCATTTTTCCTATTATAATGGTAGCAAGAACATCCCAACCTACTACAAGTGCTACGAGACTACTCCCAACCACATTCTTGGTCTTCTGGAACTAGACAAGTAAGATTTCTATTCTTCGCAAATTCTCGCTTTGGACTTTTTAAGAGTAAACACTATTATCGACTTAATTTAGCTCTGCTAAATATCGGGGGTTAGCAGCAGCAACAAAATTGCTGATTAAGTTTAATATACCTTTTAAACATTTGTGCTTTAAAATAAGACATAAGGAACATAAAATTTAAGTATTCTTCCAGTTAGATAAAAAATAAAATTTTAATTTGAAAATTATTTCGTTGGTCATTAAAGCTAAGTGTGTATGATTATTGTTGTTCTCTTGTGAAATTACTTCCACTCAGGTATCTCTGGACATCACATTTATTTATATACAAATAAGAAAATAACGATCACGGATACTGCATACAGCAAGTCTGACCAAATACACACAGCAACCGGTCAGCCAGTGAACCCCGTAGAAGGGAGGCGTAGGAGTGAAGCAGGAAAACAACCTGTGGGTGGGTCACACCGGTATCCTTCCGCCAGAAAAAATAGTTCACTCGCTTCACCCCCAACAATTATGAAATTAAATATTTAAAGGGTTCTACTAGCATTGAAGCAGACATGTTATCCAGGCATACGGTTTCTCATCACGTCAGCATTCAAGACATTTGTTTGACATTAATGAAATTAAAACGCATCAAAAGAATTATAATCTTTGCGGACCTAAATACCATGAGGTTAGAGATGTAATAGTAATTAAAAGGAACAATTTACATAAAATAGTTATTTCATTTTCATTATGAGTAAAACTATTGAATCAAGCTCATGAGCAGTTTGGTCCTCTTGATGTTCCATAAATGTTGAATTTAATTTCACTTCAATACTATTGACCTAAATTACAACTGATATTAGTGAATTTGTTAAACATTGCATGGTATGTAAGCTTAACAAAAAAAGGAAAAGAAAAGAAATTTGGGTTACTGCAAAAAGTTCCACCTACCAATAAACCATTTGAGTTTATATCTAAGGATACTGTTGGAGATTTCAATTATTATAACTTTGCAAAAAGTTTTTGCACATTGTGGTTGACCATGCAACAAGATATGTGTGGTTTTTCTTTCAAAAAATGTAAATTCTGAGACTTATGCAAATATCTTAAAACAAGTCTTTCAAATCCAAATTCCAGAAAAATTATTAACTGACAAAAATGGTGCCTTTACTTTTTCCAGATTAAAACAATTCCTTTGAAATTATAATATTAAACATTTGTGAACTACAGCTCATCATCCTCAAACTAATGGTGAAAATAAACATGTCAATCAATTCTTGTTACTAGACTTAAAAATGCAAGGAAAATATTTCATCTACTAAAACTCCTTTGACAAAACTACAAGACCAAGGGTGTAATGAATATAAGTCAACTCCACACTCAATTACTAAATACCTAACAGCATACTTGCTATTTGGGCTCTTGCCATATCAATTACCTATAGATCAGAATAATTATTATGAACTTGTTGCTAAAGCACGCGAATTGGCATTGCAGCGAACAATAAGTTATCATATTAAAAGTAAGATTACATATGATAATCGTTGTATTGAAAACAATTCAGCCCAGGTGATCTTGTTGTGTATGATGAGTTCCAATATCCTAATACGAGGAAATTGAGCTCTCCTTTTTTTGACCCTTATAAAATAGTAAAGCAATGTTCTGAAGTATCTTATGAAATTAATAAACCAAATTCTTTGGCAAAAAAAAAAGATTCCCAAATTGTCATTATTTCTAAATTAAGAAGTTTCTATTCCCCTGACGATCTGAAGTTAAGTCATGAATGAAAACTCAACTTCTGCTAATGTACAATTTTGTATTAAACAATTTACTTACAATTGTTAAAATGTACCTTTTTTACCAGTTGAGACAAATAAAGTTTCGTATCTATGTTGTTGTAAATATCCACTTTTCAGGGTGTTCAATGAAGCATTTTCATATCTATGTAATATATTCATTAGTATATTAATGTATTATTTTTTAATATGTTATCACGCTTTGTAAATGTCAAGTATATATTTCAGTAATAATTAGTTATTTTGATATTGTTGTTCCCTGTTGCTACCCCTTAATAAGAAATATTTTGTGTATTTGTGTAACATAGTATTAGGTAATCCACGCAATGACGATTATGAAAGTAATGTAAAAATGTTTAAAAAACAATATAGCTAAGTTTTCAGTCACTGTTGGGTCAACAGTGACCCTGTCCCGGTTGTTCTATGAGCCATGCAGAGGGGGGAAATTATGATGAATCCCCAACCCTTCAAGTATCAGTTGGGGTAAAACCTACCAGAACAACTCAACCCGTCCTCCGCATAAGGACTTTGACTTCGACTCCAGCGAACTTACGAAGAACCACGTGAATGAACAACGCATTGGTTCTTGATCGACGCAGAAAATATGACTCGTTTTGTTATGACTTGGAGTACATAAGGCTTTGCTGAATATTGAAATAACTTAAAATATGATAAAAAAAACGGCTGCACATTGCATTTCTCTTGTTTATCTAAGGATTACTCTATTACATGATATATATATATATATATATATATATATATATATTACAATTAGTTAATGCAATATATTAATGCAAATAATTTTAGTTAACATTAACATTTTCAGAATAACTGTCTAATTCACTATAAATTATTTGTGTGTATACAAAGGAGTATATTCTAGATACTCTGCATAAAAATATACACAGAAATTAATGTACGTATAAAAACAAGTTTATTTCTCAGAAAAAATTCCCTTTTTTACTTTAAAAGGTAACAGAACTAACCGAATGATTTAATTGGCTCTCTTCTTTTTACACCTTAATAACATCTACCTAATTTAAAAAGATGTAAATTAACACACTGGAGTATTAAGGTCACAAGAAAATAAAATGACCTATTTTTACTTTATTCTCCTTCTCATTTGATTGAGGTCCTATTTTCCTTCCTTAATTTACGCTAATGTAAGTGTACACAGACTTTAAAAAAAGTCGTTAAAGCAGAAAAAGGGGAAAAAGAAATAAATTTAGTGAAACTCTTTATTAGTTATAAAAGTGCTATAGATTATTTATGTTTTTGTTACATTCTTTCGTACTTTTTATAATTGACGAAGTATAATTTTATTAAAATGACGCGGCATATTTTTGGTAGCTTACAACTAAATAGAAGTATACTTTATAACATTATTATTGAACTCTTATGCAAATTTTGTGCAAGTTCTAAAAACAAGAATTATCTAATGTATTGAAAACAGGAATTAAAAATAAAATGTATTTGTTTAAAAAAAGAATTTATTTTTGATAAATTTTAATATCAAAAATATCTACTTAATTCCATGTGCCTTTTTTTTAAAAAAAATAAATCATTAGTTGCAAAAATTTATTTTTAAATAATTATAACCATTTAACAAAATTGGTTTTCTTTTAAAATTTATTCGAAACGGAGATTCCCAATCTTAAGTACAATATATAATCTTAGAAACATGATCCATTTATTTAAACAAATATTTTTCCATTACATTTAATATTATTTTCCCATTTGAATAAAAAAAGGTTTTCTTTTTCAATCCTTATATCACAAAAATCATATGATTATTAAGGGATTTTAAATAAATATTTACTAAATGATTTTTAATAGCAGAATTTTGTTATGCGTTATTTTGCCTATCCCTTTATTACACTATCTACTTTCAATAGATACTTCAAACAAAAAGCAACTACAACGTACAAGCACCTGTACATTTTTAATAAAACAACTGCTTCCAATAATGTTGCACATGCTTTAGATAAAAGATTAATGTTTTAACCACTTACTTACTTGCTTCAAAGATTCATATCTAATCAGTAGGTACTTAATTGAAAAATAACTAAGAAGGATTTCTCTAAAAGGATTCTAATTTAAAACATACATAGAGTACGTTTTGGTTGTTCAACATTTTGAAGTTCCTAGATGTTTTTTAACTAATGTTTAATGCTTCTTGTAACAAATTCAATGGACGACTTCACTCGTAGAAAAATGTTCAGAAAGCTGGAGGAGTAGCATTTGACCAGTGAGCGGAAGAGTACTGAATCAACAGAAGTGTCATTTCGTGTGCTTGAAAACTCTTCCAAACCATAAGTATAGGTGTTTGAGAGACTGGTGGTGTTCATCCTACGAAAATAACTCCAATGAGTGAACGACATATCCTCCTGAAGGCAAAAGATATCGATATCAGTCAGTAAGTGCCATTGCTCAGCAACTGTGTACAAAGTGTCGTGGATTACTGAAAGCAGATGTCTTCACATAAGTGACTTATTTACTTGCCGTCCTGAACGCTACATTCCTTTGGAAACTGGTCATTGGCAGCATGGCTTAGAGTGGTGTAGGGATCACACAAGCTGCACATCTCATCAATTCCGCCGTGCTCTTTTTATGGAGGAAAGTCATTTCAGTGAAACAAGTGATTCTCAATGCCAGGGACATGGTTTCATCCCAGTAACTTCATGGAAATGATCATCAGGGTGGTCTTGGAGTTATTGTCTTTAGAGGTATTATACTGAATGCGTGAACCCCCCACCCATTCCCCGTTACTGACAGAGATTCTGCAACTGGTAAGATGACGGTCCCTCCCCATGTGCATCTGTTCCGGGGTGCTATTGGACCAGACTTCGAATTCATAAATATCAATGGACGGTCCCACTGGACTGCTAAAAATCAGCAGCTACTGGAAATTGAAGATATCACTCGAATGTAAAGAATAATTTCAGCAAAAACCGCTAACGAATCTACCCATTTTTTCAATTTTTGTAATCGTTTGAAATTTCGCACCCTAAACTTTGATCGAATCTATCTTTTTCGGAAGACGTAAGTTTCCAATTTAATATTGTTTGTCTTGATGTGTACTATCATCCCCTAAAGGTTTGCTCAAAATTTAGATACCCCCTGTATACGTATTGTGTGATGTGTCCTTTCTTATGATGAGAATTTATAAACGAGATTGAAGGTTCCAATTTTTATTTTTCCATATGAACGCCACATCGGTCCTCAATCCATGAAAAGAGACTGCAATTTTACACATCTGTTTGCCTACGCACCACATTATGACGTTACACGAACCCATTGGGATAATACTCCAGTGCACATTACTATTGCTATCTGAAGAAAAATTACTATATGTAAGAGAAATACAAAACTTGATGATATATTAAGAAGAATGTCTGTAGTATTTGCGCATCATTTACGAATTACTGTGATTAATTTAAAATATGTAAAAAGTTACTTAATTTAATATTTTGTACTTTATGAGTTTAAATGTACTTGTTATATTTTAAATAAATAAAATGAACCTCGGTATACAAAATATAACTATACTGGTATTCAATTTTAAGATAATTTTTAGATTTTACCGATTATCTCTAGAATTACTGGAGAGATTTTAATAAAATTTTGTATGTATATAGTGGGCTGATAAAAAAATAATCATTCAGCATTTAAAATACACACGCATGATAGTACGCAATACTCTTCGAAGTCGGTAGATATGAAACAGAGGTTGCAGAATATAACGCATAAAATTGGTTAATAAGGAATATAGTCCCCTTTTTCTTTCAGGTAAACAAGCCTCACATCGTGATTTTATACCGTAAATAAAGGGCTTTACGAGTTTATGTAGCAATTAATGGCATTCGTCTAACAACTCTGTTTTTTGACCTTGGATGGTTCTTGGATGCAGTTTGCGAGTTGCAATTGCCCTTCTCAGAATATCTGTGGTATGCTTTATACGAATGAGGTCTGGAGATCTAGCTGTCCAATCCATCCAGCGAATATCCTCACTTTCGTGAAATTCATCGTCCAGATGACCTGCATGTGCTTGGTATTGTCGTATATTCAAATAAAATAAGGACCAACTGCACCCGTGAAAAGGGGTACATAGAGCTCCAAGACTTCATTTCTATTCCTCACAGCAGCCACAGTGCCCTTTTCAAGGACATTGCGGTGTATGCAGTCATCCAAAGCAATTCTTACACATACCTTAAAGTCTCCGCAGTTGTAATAGTCGATTTCTTGGACATTTGATGACAGGTAGTGGGTTCCTGGTTATCTCCAATATATTTGCGCTATACTTTCATATAGAGATTTTTGTGTTCCACAATTATAAAATACAAAATAGTCTGAAAACGTTAAAATTGAAAATTACAATAATATACTTCACATTATGCTAAGTATTTTGCTTAATTATATGCAATAAAAGAATGTGCATATGGGGTTTAAAAAAAAGTAAACGCTTCACGGGTTAATAGAAAATATCTTGTATTTAAGAAAGTCACATTTCTGGAATAATTAAATTTGACTGCACATTGCATTAGCAATTATATCAAAACAAGAGTTGATTGATTTACAATTTTTAATAAAAACCTCAAAATTAAAAAATGGGGTGTTTTAAGTAAGATACGTAAAATTCTGAGCCATGAGACCTGGGTTACAACTCAATCCTCTAAGCTTTCATACCGCACCAGAAAAAGTACTTATAACATCAGAAAATTAGACATGTATTCTTCCTTCTATGCAATCGATCTTTTGTAGAAGCATGACTGGAACCTTCGAATCTATAGTTTAAAAGAAAAAATACTTATATTGCATTGTTAAATTCATCTAAAAATGTCTACAGCGTTCAGATTCACGTACAGAATCATTTTATGTTAAGTAGGGACTTCAGTCATATTGACTATTACTTGAAATATAATTTCCTCCATGTTATGGTCAATAACAGTGTTAATAATTTATCTTGGCATTTGTTTATCAATCATTTTTTAACAGTACAATATGTTTCAAATATATATTTTTTAAATTTTAAATTAACACGTATTATTATTACATTCCCTGCATAAGTATCTAAAAAAGTTCAAAGAGAAATTTATTTACAAAATATATTTTTCATATCTTAGATAGTTTAGTTAAAAGCAGAATTTTCAAAACTTCTCTGACAGAAACCCAGATTTGTGTATCTACATTTTATAATCTCTATTCTACAAAAATAGCTCAATATTCAGTTAAAGATCAATTTTTATATTCTAATTAAATATGAAATTTTAAATACTACTAGAAATTATAACAAAAACCACATTATTATTTCCACTGAATTTATGTGTCGTGGCATACATGTTTTACGTCTATTTATATCTACAATAATTTCTAAAAACATCAGTGAAAAACCAGCATTCCAGAAACACTATCCAGAAATTTAAAAGTATAGATTTATCCATTTTCTTCAACACAGAATCAAAAAATAATTGAAGATTTAAAAAAAATCATATGTACTATATTCTCAATTTATTATAATACATTATTTTCGAGGAAGATAAAAAATTACTCGTAAAAAACAGGATCACAAGAAGTGTTCTCTGGTTACACGTATCTATAAAATATCATAAATACTGGAATCGTGTTTTATTTGAAGAATGATTCAGCTTTACACAGAGAACCAAAACGCATAGACCTCAGAGACACGAACCAATGGTTAACTGCTGCTTTTGCAATCTCTCTAAATCGATCTAACGGTGCAAACAAATCAATATGAGTTATGGGAAAAGGAACACGAGGAGACAAGAACATTCTTTCCTTGATATATACCGATCAAATAGGACAAAACTAGAGAATAACAGTCACAAAAAGGAAACTGTACCTTGCTTCAGAAAGAGAGTATCAAGTATAAATGTTATTTGATGTTCGATAGTAACAAGTACAAATAAATGACTTTTAAATTGATAGATCTAATGTAAAATGAAGCTTAGTTAGATTGCAATTTTGAATTAGTTTTTAATGTACCCAATCGCGGGAACTTATTAATTATTATTAATATCAAAAAAGTGCACTTGGGGTGACCCTGCACCTTTTGTCCCCGGGTTCTTACCTAGCCACACCTATTGATCGCATTTAAAGCGGTTTACACCTATGTTGATTCGTGTGGTAACTGCTTTTCTTGCCCTCTTTCCAAAAATATAGTAGAAAAAAATTGAAAAAATGTTGGACCGTCACTTTTTTCATCTTGCATTCCTCCCCTCCCTGCCTTTGCACTCCCTTTTAATTGTATTGTCCCTATGTACCTTGAATCTTTCCCTAGAACTTTCCTGCCTCATAAATGAGACAGCATCTGTGTGTGTGCACGTGTGTTTTAAGTATTTTTATCGTTATTTTTTTGTTTTTTTGTTATCAATCACATCCTGGCATCCGTTGAAGAGCCACTTTTGTAAAGTACGTTTACTACATTTTATATTCTACCCCTTACTCTGAAGAATTTTGGGGTGGGTCCTCATCGGGTCTATAATTTATATGTACTTCGTTAGGTATATAAATAAAGTACTTATCGGAGGGTCGGTTCGCAGCTCAAAACCTTCGATGAGCACGGTTCTTCCGAGTAAGTAAATATCATAAGGGCTATTGGAGACGGGCAGCTCGTAATTATGACTACAGTTAAGTGACATAAATGGTGATCATAAGTTTTATCCCTCCTCATTTTCCCACAGTTGATTATACTGATTATCGGCATATTTAAGGTACACTGAATCCTCCACATGACACATCATTCAAGCACGAGGACTTTTACCAACTGTTATTAGCGTTTTAAGTTTTTGAACAGCCAGTGTTACATTTCCTTCAGAACTTAAACCCAGTGGTTGTGCACAATTAACAAAAGCTCAGAAGTGTCAACTTTTGACAAGAGAACGCAGTAACACATGTTGCTCTTTATGTTTGAACATATCTAGATTCAGAGGCCAGCATGTTTCCGGAACGCCCCCACTTTTTAAAAATATATACTCATGTGAGAAACAGGGACTTAGATTGAAGAAGTATGCCTTAGACTAGAAACCGCCTAAAATTATATGCTTGTACCCGTCACCGAAGTCTGATGTTGAAACGGCTTAAAGACTCTTCAGTAGCCAAGGTATTGGCTTTAAATATTAATTTTGTACTCTGTATATATGCCCCAAAATTGCTTAGAAATCTAACCATATTTTCTCTAAGCTATTTGTGGACAATAAGTATATTTTGAAATTAGATTTCCTTCCTTAGGTTGGAGTTATAATAGCTAGTTTTATTCAGGCACTCATTTAGGTTTTTGTACCTAATTGTTTCGCTTACCTCTTTCATTTGCAAAAAAATATTTTTCTGTTATGATTACTTTAGAACCACATTTGAAATTATGAGATTTCAATAGCCCAAAGAGGATCTAAGACTCTAACTGTGTATTTTTGATCATGGCCAAAGATTTTAGAGATTTTAAACACAAGAATATATTTCAATATTTTATTGTGGTCTAATTTTAAATAAAAAAAAAATTTATTTAAATGAGAGGATCAAAATTAGGAGTTTGGGGAACATTAACTTTTTTTTAACTTTTTGAAACAATATAAGAACTAATATGAACACACACACACATCCACACTTATTTATATATAATATTAAAATAAATCAATATCCGGATTTCTGGAAGCTTAGAAATTGCTTCTAATTAGTTTGTGTGTAAGAACTAAAAATACAAAAATGATTACGCATAACATTTTAGTTTCTTTCAAAATGCATTCTAGTCTCTCTATACCTCTTGGTTTTTATACGAAGGTAAATTAAATAAAACATCAATACATGATCTAAAAGGTTTTTTTTAAATGTATTCGGATTTAATTTTCAAAAAGATCAAATAGAAAAACCGCTATGTATAAATTTTTATTATAAAAACTAGAGAGCCAACAAATATTTCACAATAAATAGTTTATCTAACTTTTGAGAGGGAATGATAGGTATTAAAACACTAAATGCTACACGTTTCTATCATAAATGTTTCATCTCGATGAACACATGATGACGGTACTTACTTATTATACCCCCCACCAATATCGTCAAATCAAAAGAATATGCTCAATGCCACGATATGAATCAATAGTAAAGACAATTGCCATGCAAGTTCGATCACAGCAATAATAAGAATGGCAGTCTTTAGTGACATTTCTAACCCACTAACTTGACCACTAGACTACGGTGGACACATTGAAATGCCGAAGAGGATATTTATATAGAAATTCTTCTTTCCACATCTAAACAAGCTGAAAATAAAAACATTGAGCTCGATACACGATGTTCTTTAGCAATGCGAGATTAGAACTTATTTTAAGTTATTTACCCGGTATTTATTATACCAAATAATCTACAGAGGCACAAGTCCCTATCCAGGAAAAGTAACATTTTTTTAAAACGAAAATTTTCATAACACATCCAAATAATCAGAAAAACGAAAATTGAATATATTAAGCAAATTAAAATTCCCCTACTTTATGTAACATTATTATACCTACAGATACTTCAAGACATTCAAAATACCACAATCGAATTACTATAACATTTTAGATCATTACAAGGATTATTTGCATTGCGTAAATTGTATTAAAATTCGTCATTTGTTCCTTTTATTTTCCTATTTTAGGATTGGTTCATCAATAAATTCACGATAAACCGAGATATACGAGACTGGATGGATCATCTGCGAAATCCTTTACCACATAATTTAAGAACTAAGTTATTATGCTTCCTCAACCCTATCTTCTCAATTCCACCATTTGTTTCAGATATATTGTGGGTTGTCATAGATTATGCATCAAACAAGATTTAATTCGGTGATTTGTGGCAAAGTCCTCTTTGCTTAATGATTTAAGCGGCTCGTTCACATATAGTGTAATCAGTGAAACGGAACGCTTGATGGTGTTATTTCGGAAAGGGGCAAGCTATTAAAGCGATTAAAGAGCTGAAGGCAAAATTAATGGACAGACGCAATCAGATTGATGAATATTTCACCAAACCGCAGTTTTGAATCTCCAGGTAATGCATAATTGTTACGGATCTGATAGCGTGTTGGTTCACCTTGGGATTAGAAAGAGGAGAGGAAAAAACTAGTCATCATAAGTCGTTTCGAAAGTTTCTTTTATTTGGATCTAGCTAAATAAAATCTGCAATTCTCTCTTATACTGAGGAGTTGTTGTTTCAAAATGAGTTAAAGGATGTTGTTAATTTGTTTTATGTATCATAAGTAGTAGATAATTTTAGAAATAAATGACTTTTATGTAAAGGAGGATTTTCAAACATGTGAAAGGCCTTTAATGGATTTATTTGCAAAGCATTGAATGTCTAAGAGTACTTGATGTACTATACTTAAAGTATTTCATATATTATGGAATATGAAAAGTTTTTAAATTTTTTTGTGGACGTAAAACATTTATTCATTAAAAAATATTAAGTGCTTGTCAACCAATTAGTTTTAGCATTTTCTAACATTTCTTACCAGCGTGAAGGTAGGTGTTCGCGATTCCATTTTTAAAAGTCCTTTTAATTTGCAATGAAAACCGTTTCTAAGTCGTTTTCATTTTTTTCTCGTGCATTGTTAAACTCTCTACCTATTAATGTATGGATCTAATGATTAGAATATGTATCAATCCAGGCTCATTTTTTCCCTGTTTTATTTTTGCAGCGCGGAGCATCCAGTTATCAGGTAGAAGGGTCATTTTTTTTATTGACCAAAAGAGATTATTTTCTTATAAGCTTTAGTTGTTCATAATACACTATCGCTTTAAATGTCTGACCAAGTTCAAGCAATTCATATTGAATGATTTCTGAAAATTTCCACCACATACAAATTCTTTATTTTCAGTGATGAATGAGAAGTTTTAACTGGAGCTTCCCCGGAAGAAAACAATTGACTTTTTTCGTGCATGATTATTGTATTACACCCATTTGTCTTATACTTTTACAATTCGCCTCAAAAAAGGATCTACCAATACCGAGACAGTAAAAACTCACAGATGGGGTATGTCACCGATGGAGCACCGACTCCGTCAATTTATGAGGAACTCAAATTCGTTGACTTTATAATCTGCCCAAGCAACGAAGATGATATATATATATATATATATAGTGGATTAACATGGCATTGGTAGATGTTATGAGCAAAATATGGATGTGGTAACTGATATATTAAATATGAAAAGTCATGCTATAAGATATGGATTGTATTCTTGATGGGATACTCTTTGGTGAGTTTTTAATGATTTACCCTATTCATTTGTGAATAAACTGTGTTTTTAATTTCAACTTTCGAATTTTTTAGTTTGAACTTTCGGATATTTTAGTTTGAACTTTCAGATTTTTTAGTTTGAACTTTCAGATTTTTAGTTTGAACTTTCGGTTTTTTTAGTTTGAACTTTTGATTTTAGATATTTATTTTTTGAACTTTCGGATCTCAAATATTTTTAATTTGAACTTTCGGATCTCAAATATTTTTTAATTTGAACTTTCGGATCTCAAATATTTTTTAATTTGAACTTTCGGATCTCAAATATTTTTTATACATATACAACTATTTTAAAGATGGGTGCATCATCTTGGGTTTTTTATGGTACACTTATATTATGCATTAAATTGTTTTTAAATTTTAATATTTTTTAATGTTGTAATATCTTTCAGAATGCGATGGCGAATAGTTTAATTTTTCAAGTATAATGGTTTAGTTTTAACTTTATAATTTTTCAAGTATAATGGTTTAATTTTAACCTTTTGATTTTTAATTTTTAACATTGTTTTGAAATTTGGATATTTTCCAATTAACTTACCAAGTTGCAATAGGGGGAAGGTTGGTGCCATCAAACTAGTTTAACCCCACTTATCGGTCGTAAGTCCGAGATTGCACTTGGATATTTTATAAATTTGTATTTTATTTTATAATTTTTTAAATTTTGTTTTAAAACGTTGGAATTTTATCTTTTAAATTCGCCATTGATATTTTGAAATAGGATTTAGTATGATAAGATTCATATATTTAAATTTTTCAATTGATAATTGTGATTGATTTATATATATATATATATATATATATATATATATATATATATATATATATATATATGTATATTGTTTCTTCATTAAAACATTACTTTTTATTATTAAAACATTGATTATCAAAGAAAAACAAATAAAAATTTTTAATTTTAACAAATTAAAATAAAATGTGAGTGCTGGAAAGGACAATTAAAATAACTGAAATTGTTATTTTTTCGTTGTATTGAGGTTTTATATAAAAGAAGCATTAATAACCTTAAAGTAAATTAAAAATAATTTTAAGGAACCTTCAGTGCGTAAAATTATAAACAATTTCACAGAAGACCTATTCGCCGAATCATATCATTTTATATTTTAAAATGTGTTCTAAGTATCTTTCTTGTTCCAGCAATATACAATTGCATGGTGTATCCTAGTTTTCAATGCCATGGACATAAGGACGGCGTGTCATGAGTTGGAGCTTCAGTACCAGTGAAGACCATCCGTGTAGAAAATAAGCCCTTTAAACATATAGATTTTCCAAGTCCTACCGGGGCTGTGATTGGAGAAAGGGATACCAAGTCAGGTATCATCTTCATCACTCGACCATGGTTCAAAATACGAGATCCGTAGCTAATAGTCCTTGTGTGGCTTTAAAGTGTGAATGCCTTAATTTAGAGTGCACTTGTTTCATATGTAATGCATGACCTAAAGCCTTAATTCTTGTTAAGAATGAAATTGCATTTATTTCATTTATCTAAATATATAGAAATATCTTTCAAATCTCTTGAACCCTACGTTATTAATTGAATTACTTTAGACGCACGATCCGCAACAAGTTTTTAAGAAGTTGAATTCTTGTTTTAGATGCTCACACACCATCCAGTAAAGTTATGTAATTAGGTTTCATATTTCAATTAAATAATTAATTCTTCAGCTTGAGCGGAATTTCATACATTTGTTTAAAGCGCAATTAATCTCGTATATTATTTCGTATTACATAGTTAAGTCAAATAGTTTACTGATATTTAGACATATATGGAAAGGAATAATTGTTGGGGGTGAAGTTATAATAATTGTGTCCAGATAAACTAACCCAATGTTTAATCTCAATTACAGAACTCATGATTGTTATGAAAAGCATTAAAATTAAAATAATAATTATTATAACTATCATAAAACCTACAATAATTTATCCATGCTTGTCATAATATTTTGACACGTTCTACAAAGAGACTGACTACATTATTATCGTTATCAGATACATATTGCAATTAACTGTAAGATAGGATTTAAATATTAAAAAAAGTGCTTCTCCAACTTTCTATATTTACGACCCAATTTTCAGTCATAATTTTCATCACAACTCCCTCATACAACAACAATGTATTGAATTCAATAATAATTCAATGCCAAAGCTACAATGTGGATTTAATATTGTGAACTGCATAAGTAATCAAAATATTACATAGCTGTATTATATTTTGTACATGACAAGTCCATGGAAGTCACTAGTAATTACCAAATTTTCTTAGTTTTCTTCCTCAAATTTAGTATTGATAAATTAATTATTAAATACTTTTTTTGCAGATCTGATACATTTACAAGTATCTTATATCAGTGTGAATATTGTTACGAATTTAGTCTTATTCTAATTGTTTCTACTCATTTGTGTTCATTTCTACAGTTTAATTTGTCGTATCTAATGTGATTTCAACCCTGTTTACCTGTAATATCATTTCCACTGCATTGCACGGCCCCCATGCTTTAACATTGGTTTAAATGGTAAACTCGCCAAATATTGCAGCTAGCGCCAAGTTGGCGACGGATTTGGCGACTTAATTTTTGGCGCCAATTTGGCGATATATCGGCGATATATCGCCAAATGTGGGCGATAAGCTTGGCGACCATGGCAACCCTGCTCCTAATAACCCTGTCTGGCAACCCTATCGCGGTATTGTAACACTATGTATTGAGCTTTTCTCGTACGCTCCGGATTTTTCTAGACCTTTCTATTTCTAGATTATTCTGGCAAGTGCAAGAGGTTTCTGACCGAAAGGTATAAAAGGGCCCGGGCCGGCTAGTCACTCAGTCAGATCTCAGCTTTCATGCAAGTGATACCTCTCTGCTTGAGAGAGACGATTGCATAGTGCGTGTGTTATTGCTTTTATTGAGTTATTATTTTTTGTGCTGAGTGTTTACTATTGTTTTTGTTAGTGTATTGCATCTGTGTTATCAGTATTTTCATCGATTGTACGTGAATTTCTCGAACTGTTCTACAATTTGTGGAGGACTGTTTTGGCCAAGAATAAAATTGTTTTGGATTCCGCTCTTCGGCTTCAATCATTTCGAACCCCCGAAAACGCAACAATTGGTGTCAGAAGTGGGATTGAATGCCAACAACAAGAGCGATGGAGGCCCAGTTCCAGACTCTTCTAGAAAAATTGACCGCCAGCATGAATGCCAATATGGGCGAAATGAAATCGGACTTGACTGAAATGAAATCGGAGTTGACCGCCAGCATGAATGCCAATATGGACGAATTGAATACCAAGCTTACTAACGTAAACGAGCAGATCAGCGCCAACAAGGAAGAGTTGAAAAGTGATCTGAAGGGCATTGGCGACAAATTGACGACTATGGACAAGAAATTTGAAGAAATGGAAGGAAGAATCGAGTCGGTGGAAAATAAATTCGAAAACAAATTTGTGGATATAGAGAACAAATTTGAAAATAAATTCGAAGATATGGAGAGCAAACTAGAGGCGAAAATTTTCGAAAAGGTAGAAGATGTTTCCATCTCGTTCAGGAGTGACCTAGAGAAATTGAAGCAGAAAGTCATGACTGGTCAAGGGGATGAATTTAAGTTTCAAGCTCCTTATTCCAAGCCTTCCATCAAGCTTTCTACATATGACGGAAAGTCCTCTTGGCAGGTGTATAAGACCCAATTCTCCATAGTGGCGGATGCAAACCAGTGGGACTCCCAGACCAAGGCCTGCCAGTTAGCTGCTTCTCTTCGAGCCGACGCTGCTGACATTTTGCAAACTTTGCCGGAAACACAGCGGCTGGATTTCGACGCTCTCGTTAATGCTCTGGAGTTACGCTTCGGAGAGAAATGTGTGAAGGATTACAGCAGACTCCAGCTGAAGTCACGGCAGCAGAAAGTGTCGAAACTCTCCAAGAACTGGCGACGGACGTCGAGAGGCTTTCTCACTTGGCGTTTTCTGACTGTCCAACTGAAGTAAGAGAAGTCCTGGCGCTGCAACACTTCATCGACGGGGTGCGTGATCCGGAAATCCAGAAAGCTCTCCGAATGGCGGATCTCAAGGACTTAAAGGGGGCCCTAGTGTTTGCTATGAAATTCGAGGCAGCCCAGCAAGCAACACGAAAGGACAGACACCCCATACGAGCCGTCAACGAATCGGACACGTCGAACTCAAGTGTGGAGCGGTTAGAGCGACAGATGAGAAGCTTCTTGAATAGAGTTGAGTCTTTGATGTCCCAGAAAGCAGACGGGAAGAAGACCCTTAAATGCTGGACCTGCGGTCGAGAAGGGCATCTGCAGAGAAGCTGCCGGGCACGCAAAGGCGCTGAAACTAATAAGCGCCTCCCAGAAGGAGGTGTCGGAAAACTAATTAATGGCCATCTCGTGGGGCGGAGGTTGCCAGATTTTGGAAAGCCCCATTTTCAAGTGTGTCAAATTTCGACAAAGAGTACCGGTGAGAATGGAATGTTTATAATGGGACATGTTAACGAGCTTCCCTGCAACATGATCATCGATACAGGAGCCAATGTGTCTATCATTCGGAACGATCTGGCTCAAAAATTAAAAGAGAAACTTATATGGACCCCACCCCGCGTGGTGCTACAGACCGTGACGGGGGAAAAGATTGATATTCACGGAAAATTAAAAGTCAAGATCAAGTTTGGAGACGCTACCTACCAACATGCTGTGTATGTCGCAGATATTGCAGACCCTTTCATTCTTGGACTGGACTTTCTAAAGGAGCATGGTTTCACTCTAGACTTCAACAAGAACGAATTACGTTCCATACACGAAGAAGTCACTATATTCAAAATTAAACACAGGACAGAATCTATTCGACAGGTAACCGTTAACGAGAATATTACCATTCCCCCAAGGACTGAAATCATAGTACCTGGATACATCGGTAACGATGTGAGTTTCAACTCTGGCCTAATTGGAACTGCGGAAAATAAAGCGAATGGATTGATAATAGCTTCGACGCTAGTGGACCTTTCCAGAAAAACTATCCCGGTAAGAATTTGCAACGTAACTGAAAAACCTAGAGTGTTCCAGAAAGGTGAACTGTTGGCATCCTGCAGTCCAGTAACGTGTGTCTGCAAAAGTTCGAGCTTGCTCCTATCCAACTCGCCTCAACAGTTGACTCCCGACCTTCTAGAAAATGCTGAATTGTCCCCCGAACAGAAAAGCTCCGCAGAAAGACTGTTCCAAGAATTTGAAGACGTGTTTTCTAGAAACAGTAGCGATATTGGCCATACTACAGTGACACAACACAGAATTGATACAGCAGACCATCCGCCGATTAAACAGCACCCAAGACGCTTGCCGTTTGCTAAACAGGAAGAGGTCGGAACACTACTACGAGAGATGCAGGAAAATGACATCATAGAACCGTCTTCGAGTCCGTGGGCATCTCCAATCGTCTTGGTTCGTAAGAAAGATGGCTCCACAAGATTTTGCGTGGACTATCGAAAACTTAACGACGTCACCAAGAAGGACAGCTACCCTCTTCCAAGGATAGATGACACCCTGGATACCCTTTCCGGTCATAAATGGTTCTCGACTTTAGATTTAAAGAGCGGATACTGGCAAGTGGAGATCCATCCCGAAGATAGAGAAAAAACAGCATTCACTTCCGGCCAAGGACTATGGCAGTTCAAAGTCATGCCGTTCGGGCTCTGCAATGCGCCAGCTACTTTCGAGCGCCTGATGGAGACCGTGCTAAAGGGTCTGACTTTTGAAGCTTGCCTTATTTACCTGGATGACGTCATAATAGGAGGGCGTACGTTTGAAGAACATCTTCAAAATATCCGGAAGGTGTTATCAAAATTAAGCGACGCTAACTTGAAGCTAAACCCTTCGAAATGCAAGTTCTTCCAGAAAGAAGTCAATTATCTGGGACACATCATCTCTGCAGAAGGTGTTCGTACGGACCCCGAAAAAGTGTCCGCCGTAAAGAATTGGAAACGCCCTGAAAACCTCCGTGAGCTGCGAAGCTTCCTGGGACTATGTACTTATTACCGAAAGTTTGTGAAAGGGTTCTCTAACATCGCAAGACCCTTGCACAAGCTAACAGAAAGTAAACAAAAGTTTCAGTGGACAAAAGAATGTGAAGATTCCTTCCTCCAGCTTAAAGAAGCTTTGACGTCTTCACCGATCTTAATATATCCACAACCGGACAAGCCATTTATCTTGGACACTGATGCCAGTAATGAGAGTGTCGGAGCAGTATTATCTCAGGAAATAGATGGCCAGGAACGAGTCGTAGCTTATTGGAGTAAGTGTTTATCGAAACCGGAAAGAAATTATTGTGTCACTCGAAAAGAGCTACTGGCTATTGTGAAAGCCATCGAGCATTTCCATCACTATCTCTATGGCCAAAAATTTCTTCTACGTACCGATCATGCCTCTTTAACCTGGCTAATGAATTTTAGAAATACTGAAGGCGAGGTAGCCAGATGGATACAACGGCTCAACGAGTATTACTTTGACATCAGACATCGTAAAGGCTCCTCGCATGGAAATGCTGATGCCCTTTCAAGAAGACCATGCCCAGAAAATTGTCGTCATTGTTCCAGAGTAGAGACCAAATATGACTATGCTATACGCCAGATAACAACTTCAACAGCGACGCCACCCGATCCCTGGAGTGACGAGAAAGTTCGAGAAGACCAGATGGCGGATCCTGATATTAAACCCCTTATAGAGTTTATGGAGTCTTCCAGCAATAAACCAAGTTGGCAGGACATCTCGGCTTATAGTCCTACAACTAAGCAGTATTGGGCCCTCTGGAAATCTCTACATCTCAGGAATGGTGTTCTATACCGAAAATTCGAATCAGAGGATGGAAAGACATTCAGGTGGCAATTAGTACTTCCTCGATCTCGTATCCCAGAGGTACTCAAAGAATTGCATGGCAGCCCAACAGGAGGTCATTTCGGCGTCATGAAAACTTTGCACCGAGTTCGAGAGCGATTCTTCTGGGGTAAAGTGAGAGCTGACGTGGAACAGTGGTGCAAGTCCTGTGATGCCTGTTCAGCTCGGAAGGGGCCAAAGATACGTAGCCGAGGGAAGCTGCATCGCTACAATGTTGGAGCACCCTTCGAACGTATCGCTTTCGATATCCTGGGACCTCTGCCAAGGACTGCGTCTGGTAATAAGTACCTACTTGTTGTCATGGACTACTTCACGAAATGGCCCGAAGTGTACCCCATTCCGGATCAGGAAGCCCCCACCGTGGCGGAGGCTGTAGTGCAGCACTGGATATCGAGATATGGGGTACCTCTTCAACTTCATTCCGATCAGGGAAGAAATTTCGTCTCTGCGGTATTGAAAGGGGTCTGTGAACTACTCGGAATTGACAAGACCAAGACCACACCTTTGCACCCACAGTCAGATGGCATGGTGGAGAGGTTTAATCGTACCATCCTGAATAACCTCTCACTGATGGTCTCCAAGAACCAACAAGACTGGGACCAGAAAGTTCCTCTCTTTCTGCTAGCGTACCGCAGCGCCGTTCACGAGACTACCGGATATTCACCATCCCAGATGCTTTTTGGCCGGGATCTTCGTCTCCCTTGTGACCTGCTGTTTGGTCGCCCTCCGGATACACCTTCATCGCCTGAGGAGTACGTGCAGAATCTCCAGGCACGTTTTGAAGATGTACACCATTTGGCTCGAGAACGGATCAACCTGAGGACGGAGAAGATGAAGACTCGGTACGACACAAAAGCCACAGGACATCAATTCAAGGAAGGTGACAAGGTGTGGTTCTACAACCCGACTCGACGCAAAGGACTTTCTCCTAAGCTACAATCGCATTGGGACGGTCCTTATACAATTTTAAAGATAATAAACGACGTCGTAATCCGGATCCGTAAGTCAACGAATTCGAAGCCTAGAGTCGTTCATTACGACAGGCTTGCTCCATATTATGGCCATAATTCTTAGTGTGTCAATTATTGTGTAATTTATTTTGACCATGGTCTTGTATAAATAAGTTAGTGTGTAAATAATCTTGTAAATAATTTTGTATATTGTTTTGTAAGTGTTTATTTTCTACTATGCATTACGTGTTTATTTTGTACTATGCATTAGGTGTTTATTTTGTACTATGCATTAGGTGTTTATTTTGTACTATGTATTACATGTTTATTATTGCATATTCATTTAATTGTTTTTAATCAATTGCTTTATTATTATGTTAACGTCTGATGAAGGGTTGTACTGCCCGGGACGTGCAGTTCTTGAGAGGGGGCAATGTTACGAATTTAGTCTTATTCTAATTGTTTCTACTCATTTGTGTTCATTTCTACAGTTTAATTTGTCGTATCTAATGTGATTTCAACCCTGTTTACCTGTAATATCATTTCCACTGCATTGCACGGCCCCCATGCTTTAACATTGGTTTAAATGGTAAACTCGCCAAATATTGAAGCTAGCGCCAAGTTGGCGACGGATTTGGCGACTTAATTTTGGCGCCAAATTTAATTTTGGCGCCAAATGTGGGCGATAAGCTTGGCGACCATGGCAACCCTGCTCCTAATAACCCTGTCTGGCAACCCTATCGCGGTATTGTAACACTATGTATTGAGCTTTTCTCGTACGCTCCGGATTTTTCTAGACCTTTCTATTTCTAGATTATTCTGGCAAGTGCAAGAGGTTTCTGACCGAAAGGTATAAAAGGGCCCGGGCCGGCTAGTCACTCAGTCAGATCTCAGCTTTCATGCAAGTGATACCTCTCTGCTTGAGAGAGACGATTGCATAGTGCGTGTGTTATTGCTTTTATTGAGTTATTATTTTTGTGCTGAGTGTTTACTATTGTTTTTGTTAGTGTATTGCATCTGTGTTATCAGTATTTTCATCGATTGTACGTGAATTTCTCGAACTGTTCTACAATTTGTGGAGGACTGTTTTGGCCAAGAATAAAATTGTTTTGGATTCCGCTCTTCGGCTTCAATCATTTCGAACCCCCGAAAACGCAACAATATGTATTTTGTTTTTTATCATGCAGAATGTATTTTATGTTGCTTCCTTTCATAAATTAATAATTATTTTAAATCTTTCATTTTGGACTCTTTGATATGTACATGCCCCCCCCCTCACGTAAGGTTAAGGTACTCTTCCAAGGGGGATTGCCTCACAGTTCGAGAAATGCAGCTAAACATACACATATGTGCTTTTTCTCTACAAAATCTTCCACTTTATATATATATATATATATATATATATATATATATATATATATATATATATATATATATATATATATATTGACGTTGTAATAGTATAGTGCATTTTTGACTTGAAAGCACTCTAAATAGTCGTCTAGCCGCAAGTCCTCTCGTGAGGAAAATTGCCAATTCGAGCCAAAATGTACTGCCGCATGTATGATGTTCAAAGATACGGATAACTACAGGCGTATTTCTAACCCTTTAACAATGTATTATCCTTCTAGCAGTTTTGTATGAGAATATGTTCGGTGGAAAAATTATTATAAATGGAAAATGTAGTACTGTTCAGTTATAAATTAATTATAATTGTATAATTAATTTATAATCTTAAAAATGGTTTTGCAATTATCCTTGTAAAATTATTAAACTTAATTAATAAGAGCTTCAATCTCCTTTTTTTTAATCAAGTGTCTTGAGAACCTTTTTTTGAAAATGTCCTTGCATACTAATAAGTATAAACTTAATTCAGTGGCGCAGCAACCTATGAGGGCACAGGCATACTGTGGATATCTCAGTTTAAGTGACGTTAATCGTTAGGGTGCATGCACAGGTGTTTCGGTCAAGTGGTCAGTATGACGTGAAACCATCAGTGAAAAGCTCCTAAGCAATTTTAGTACACATTTATCGACCCATAGTAAGTATGAAGCTCATAATAATCATAATAATTGTAATAACAAAATCATTTGCGTTTAGGAGTGAGAAACAATTACGCTAAAATCATCCTATAACACGACACGAGGATTGTTGGTGGCGAACTCATAATTTTGAACCTCGTACAACTGACGAGGGCAGCTGAACTGGCACCACCTCTGTACGGTGTACCTTCCGTGGTACATGGTCCAAATTCATGGCACGCTGGTCAACAGGTCGGATATCATGGAAGATATCGCGATCGTCAAATTGAGCTGTAGTAGAACTGTAGTATACGCCAATGCTTCTCAAACTTTCATTATTTGCAACCCAATATACAATCACAATTTTCATCACGCCCCCTTCCATACAGTAAAAATGTTTTGAATTCAACACACTTGACGCTAATGCTGTAATATGACTTTATCCTCTTAAGTGTCACTGGCGTATATATATGTCTTGCTAAGCCAAAACATGAATTGTCCTGGATGTATATATACGTCGTTCCGAAGTACCATCTTTTTTGTGCGCTGCAACCCATACAATTATTGCGAAGGCTTTGAAATGCAATAAAAAAGATTTTGACAGAGTTTGCGAAGGATTTGCTTATTTATTCTTTCCTCCCCCTTCTAATACATCGCATGCGCCACATAGGGCGTCTATGTGGAAAACGGTATCATTGGGGAGCGTAACTTTTAATCAGCAGTTAAATAATTAATTATAAACAGTACAAATTATAAAGATAATTCTTAATTTTTGTAATAATTTTGTATATATGACACGCTCATGGGGGCACTTGTAAATATTAAACTTGTTCTTATCTTATAGTATTGCTAAATCTCTATATATAAAGGAGAAAATCGACTCACTCACTGACTCACTGACTGACTGACTAATCACGATATCTCCGGAACTATTAAACCTACAGTTTAAAAATTTGGTAGGTAGGTTCCCTTTATTGAGTAGACATCACCTAAGAACGGATTTTGCAAAGATCGAACCTCAATGGGCGTTACGGGGGTATAAGGGTTGTTCTAGATAATTAGTTCCATCATTAAACTATTAGATGTACAGTGTCTTGAAACCTGGTACTCAGATTTCTTTCATTTAGTAGAGATTTCCTACATAATGATTTTTTTCGAAAAGCGACCTCCAAGGGGCATTTCGGGTGCTTAAGGGGCGTTATGCATAATCCCTTCCCTTTTTAAACTATTAGACGTACTGTCTTGAAATTTGATAAGCGGACTCCTTTCTTAGAGTACAAATCCACTACAAAATGGGTTTTATGAAAATCGACCCCCCAGTGACATTGCAGAGAATTAAGGGGCGTTATAGGCAATTAACTCTTTTTCTAACTATTAGACGTAAAATCTTGAAATAGAGTAAGCAGATTCCATTTATTGAGTAGAGATCCACTATAAGATGGGTTTTGTGAAAATTGCTTCCTAAGTTGGGGGAAGTTGCGGGGGCGTTATAGATAATTATTTCTATTTTTAAACTATTAGACGTACAGTCTTGAAATTTGATAAGCGGATTCCTTTCATAGAGTGCAGATCCGCTACAAAATGGGTTTTATGAAAATCGACCCCCCAGTGACATTGCAGAGAATTAAGGGTAGTTATATAGGCAATTAACTCTTTTTCTAACTATTAGACGTAAAATCTTGAAATAGAGTAAGCAGATTCCATTTATTGAGTAGAGATCCACTATAAGATGGGTTTTGTGAAAATTGCTTCCTAAGTTGAGGGAAGTTGCGGGGGCGTTATAGATAATTATTTCTATTTTTAAACTATTAGACGTAAAATCTTGAAATTGATTAAGTAGATTCCATTCATCGAGTAGAGATCCGCTTTAAGATGGATTTTGGGAAAATTGCTTCCTAAATGGCGTTGCGGGTGCTTAAGAGGCGTTATAGATAATTATTTCCATTTTTAAACTATTAGATGTACAATCTTAAAATTTGGTAAGCGGATTCCTTTCTTGGTGTAGAGATCTGCTTCAAAATAGTTTTGGGGAAAATTGATCCCCAAGGGTCATTGAGGGGGATTAAGAGGCGTAATAGATAAATATTTCCGCTTTTCAACTAATAGACCCACCTGTCTGAAAATTAGACGGCATGTTCCATTCATAGAATATAGTTCGTTTTACAAAGAGTTTTGCGGAAACGGACCTCCAAAGGAGTGGGGTTGCGAGGGATTAAGGCGTGTTATAGAAAAATTCCTGTTTTTGAATTTAACCCATTTACTTGAAATTTGTTGAGCACGTTTCTTTAGTTGAAAAGAGTTCCACTAAGAATGGATTTTACGGAAATCAACTCCAGGGGGAAGCGGGAGAGTTACTGATGCGTATTGATAGATAAAATTCCCGTTTTCGAACTCCTAAGACTATATAATAAAATTTGGTTTGCATGCTCTTTTTGTTGAACTGGAAATCCACTAAGAATGCTCTCAACCAGGTATTGATGATAAAAGTTCTGTTTTTGCTGTGTTATATTCAGACTTGAAATTTAGCATGCATGTTTATTTTATGGAGTAGAGATCCACTGAAAGTTGCTTTGGTGGAAATCCACTTGATTATTAGGTTAAATGAGCTCAAAAAGTCTTTCTACTTCTATTTATATATAACTAGAAATTAGATATTATAATTTATGCCCTTTTTATATCAAGATGCAAGAATTACAGCTATCAATATATTTTTCAATAGAATCGAATTCTTAATGCTAGATATCAATAATTCATATGTATGTAAACAGTATACATTTATACAACATCGTGAAATATCCAGTGAAGCGGGTGGGTAACGGCTAGTTAATTATAAAATACATCATGCAATACTGATACATTTATAAGTGTATTGTATTAGTGTAAATGTGTATTTTGTATTTCATAATGTCAGAATGGTTTTTTTTTGTTTTGTTTACTTTCAGTAAATTAATAATTTTTTTAACCTTTTTTTTCGACTTTTCAATATACTCGCGGCCCCCTTATGGAGTTATAACGCCCCTAGAAGGTTGCACCCGATAGTTTGAGAAACATTGGCATACACATTAGCTGTAGTATACGCTTAGTGTTATCACTCTGTTGAATTCTATTGTATTTATCGTTTTGTGGGAAAGAAAACTGCAAAAAATTTTGCTATCCCGGCACTTTTCTCGCATGGTGTCATACATGCCACCACCTAACGTTTTTCAAGTCTCCATCGAAACCTTTTTTTGGAAAATGAATATTTTCTCGTGTAGCTGATTTTAAGGTCACGCCCTTTGAGGGACTTTAGCTTGTAGGTGAATTCTAAATGTATATTTTTGGATACCGCCTCTTTGGAGAGAGAGAGAGAGAGAGATGTCATACCCTGAACTGTCGTTACAGTTCTAAATGCAGGAGTATGCTTCAAAGTCTTTCTTAGGGAATGTCGCATTATTATAATTATGATGAAAAAATGTGATATTTAATGAATTAAATAGATAAAGTATTTAATTAATACAGTACAACAGTATTTTGGGATGATGAAAGCCTCTTTGCTGGGATGAAGATGAAGAATAGTACAAGTATTATTCCTCTACTGAAATCTATCCAAATAATTTAACTGACGAAGCAATTATCGTCCTTAATAAAATGACCACATCATATTCAATACCTAGCCAAAATGTAATCGTTAGCCCATGAAAATATTTTTTGTGTTGGGGAAAGTTGTGAAGATATAAATGTGCTAATTAGTTTGTTCAGTACTTTTAAGTGAGTGAGTGAATATTAACGTCGCACTGTTCAGCTACACCGGCTCTTTGCTCGACGGACCTCGCAGTTAAGTGACAAGGCGACATCTGAGCGGGCAACCCCTCTCCTAAATACCACACCCCCGTGAGGACGTTTAAACTTTCGACAGATTTAAAGTGTATTTCTCCCCTACACGGCGGGTCTTTATTATTACTGGGCTTGAACTCGTGACAGGCCAGCCACGATCCGATACTTGGACCACTAGGCTACAGCGGCCATATTCAGTACTCTAAACCACCTACTTAACATCGAACCAGACGCTGATTTATGAAGTATTTTGGATTTCTATTCCATGACTACTTTTCTTTATTTTTCACCTTTCTTTGTATTCAAATTTTACAGTAAAAGCAGAATGTAAAGCCCATGGGTATTGGACCCCCTACGTGTGAAAAATCAATAATTTTTTTCACGCGTTAAATCCAGTTTAAGCATATGTAGAAGTCCTGTTTACGAGAGTTTAGAAAATTTGACGAACATTGAAAAATGAAATTAGAAATGCCTTTCTGAAAATTTTTTGCTTTTGAAATGATGATGTTTAGAAATACTGCCCCTCAACATATATCGAAAACGTGTTTCTATTGTATCTGAAATCGAGTTTTATCTGTGGACGGGTTAGCCAAGTTGTCAAGATAACGGACGCGTGACGTGTCATGAATTCGAGCCTAGCAACTCTGAAGACCCACCATGCGGATGGGACTGATGAACGTTAAATATATCGAGGATCGGACATCTTCCCTTTGGTGTGGTGTGGGAGATAGGGAAGGTAGAGGTACGAGCTAAGTGTCATCCTCGTTACTTGTTCATGGTTCAAAATTTCGAAGCCCGTTGGCAAATGCCCTAGAACAGTTGAAAAGTGTGACGTTAAGCTAGAAGTGGTATGTCTGCGGAATATTTTCCGAACTGAATAACACTTACCTGTTGGATTGAAAGTACTTTAAAATCTATACGTGATATCTATACAGAACTGGTAATAGCTAAAAATAACTTATTTAGGTAAATTGACGTGTGATTTCTAGATATTTCACGGAAAATAGAATATATTTCTATTCTTAAAGCAGGGAGAGAGGGAATATTAGTTCCACGCTATTCAGCTACTTGAGAGCTTTTGATGACGGAACTCGTAATTATGAACCATGGGAAACACCTAAGCTGCCACTCCCCTCTCCTACCACACCAACGGGAGGACGTTGGAGTCTCTACTTATTTAACGTGCATCCGCCTCCTGTGCACGGTAGGTTTTCAGTTGTACGAGGCTAAAGCACGTGACACGCTCGCCACGAGTTCGTTACCTTGACAACAAGGCTACCGCGGAAAATTTAGAGGAATGGGAAAAATTGAATTTTAAGTTAGAACATTTAGATATATATATTCACTCTATTCCTACGTTAAGTACTTGTTTTAGTAGAATGGTGGTGTTATTCATATCTAAATTATTTCCGGATGTAAAACACAAATTATTTGAAAACAATATAATTAGCACTTAAAAGATTATAAATTACATTTATTTAGAAATATGTATTAAATAAAAGATTTTATTGCCGAACCAAAATAAACGCGTACTAAATATTAATGAAACGATCGTTTTGTTTTGAATTCTTTTATGAATTAGATACCCTGATGCATATAATGAAGCTGTAAACAGTAAGCAATGGGCAGGTTCTATCCTCTAAAAAAAAAAAAAGCTTGGGTTTTCTTTTATCTAACCAAAATTCGACTATTAAGCTAGAAACACGAAGCACCACAAATGATCTTCCCTACCGCATGCTTCTCAAACTTTCAATATTTAGGTCCCAACATTTAATTGCAATTTTCATCGCAATCCCACCCTCCTTTTCCATACAATAACAATGTATTGAATTCAATAATACTATACATTGACGCGGAAACTACAAAATGACTTTAATCTACTAGGTGCCGACCAGCGTATATAAACGCTTCGCTCTGCCAGTGTGTTTGGTGCCCCGGACGCGTATATATACTTTTTTCCGAAGTACGACCTTTTTTGTGAACTGATATCCATAAAATTATTCCGAAGACTTTGAAATACACTGAAAAGACCTTCACAGGGTTTGCGAAGGGTTTATTCATTTCAAAAGATTTGCTTATTTATTTTCCTTTTCTACCCAGCCCCCAATTCACCATATATTCTCACCTACGTGTTAAACGGTGGTACTGAGGAGCGAATCACGTAACGTTTAATCGGGCATTCAAGGGATTAATTATAATCCTTGCGTATTATCAAGATAAATGTTAGTTTTTGGGTATATTTATTATATATATATATATATATATATATATATATAACATGTTGTATTTTATGTATGACTTATATAAACTTGTTCTTAACTTACTATTGTTAAATTAATTGCATAATACATCGTGCAGTACTGATACTTTTATAAGTGTATTATACCAGTGAAAATGTGTATTTTATTTTTTATTATGTCAGAATGTACTTTGTTTGTTTACTTTCACTAAATTAATAATTTTTATTAAATAATCCTTTGTTTTCAACATTTCAATGGGCTTGCGATCCCTTTGTAGGTTTATCACGCCCCCTTAGGGGCACGTACCACAGTTTGAGAAACATTGCCCTATCAAATAATGTGTAAATATTCAACGGCAAAGACGATTAAACATAATAAAAAATGATTGTGAAGAATAGTAGATTCTTTTGTGTGAACAATAAGGGTATTAGGTATAGTGTGTTTAAGAGATATAGTTTGTCCATGGATCTTGAATACTTCTCATCCGGGATTTCCTTTGTATAGTAGAGGGAATTTTTCAGTCAAGACGGGGATTCAGATTCTTGAAAATTTCGATAAAGAACAGGGATTGGCAAGGCAATGTGCATGAGAAGAAATGAAAACAGAATTATAATCCAAAAAAGGCTGGTATTACCTCTGTCCTTATTGCAAAGCGAGGCTTAATATTACACCATGCATCAAATTCTGTGGGCATATATACATGCACAAACACACAAAACCTTCAACCGTTTAAAAATGATGTACTTGCATGAAATTCTTTGCAAGTGTGAGAAAAATCATTTTAAGAAAAATAAAATATTCTCTTCATAGCATGCAGAGTGTACTTGTAAGAAGCAAACATTTAAGGGGTTTTTGTGTTCAATAATAACAAAATGAAAAGAAAAATGTGTAAAAACTTTATAATTGAAAATTGAAGGGAAAAAATTCATCCATTTTCGCATTTTATCAAGTATTATGCTTAGTTTAATGCTATAAAAAATTTCTTTCTGAGAACATTTTAGGCAAAAAAATGGCCGCTTAAGGGGTTTATTTAAGTAAATTATTACAGAGTTTTTTTGTAATATTTTCAGTTTAATTTAATGGCTTCTCCACTCATGCTGCTTCTGTATCCTCCCAGAAAATATAATACTGAGCGTAGTTTTCACCTCCAATCACGCGTGAGGAGATACCGCCACAAACTGTCCATCTATAATGAAACGTGGACATTGCATTTCGGGACCATTAATGAAAAATTTGAGGTAACTGTTTTTGTACAATCAATTATTCATCAAAATCTTTTAGTGATTTTCTAGCGCGATCTTGAAATTATGTTAAAAAGTATTAAAAATTGCTCTATAAAAAGAAGAGGTATTTAGACTAAACCAAGAATAAATCTTGCTAATTCTGTTTAATCTCAACTAAACAGAACCTATGACATGCATGACCAAATGTGGCACGCGGTACATTTCTCAGCGGCACTCAGCACCAATTTACAAATTTGTCAATTTTTGATAAATGTTTAATTGATCTTATTTAGCAAACATGTTCAGAACTATGGACATTTACAGAATTACAAAAGATTCTGAAAGATAACTCTAAAGATACATTTACAGAAGTTTTGTAAATCATTGAATATGGTTACTGGAGAGATATAATTGTTTTAAGAGATAAGATTGCATGTCCTCTGCTTTCCGCCTCTGTTTCTACATACGTATCTTAGAACAAATGTTACCTCGTATGTAAAATATTTCGAGTTCACAAAGAAATTGTTTAATAACTGAATGCACAGAATCGAGTCAAATTGAAAGTCTGACATTGTACTACTGATTTTGTAATATGGAAGTAGAGTGGGGCAAGCACATTAGGTTCGCATTAAAATTTTATTTATCTTTTTATTTAACTATAGTGAAGAGAAATACAAACATTTTATATTATGTCTTTCTTATATTGATAAGTTTGTTAAAAATAAATAATACATCCACAATTTTTATATTTCTTATTTTTGTTGAAGAAATAGTTATATGTTATGTTTTTATTTTTATGCTGAGAAATTTCATTAATTGATGCAAAATTAAAACATAATAAAACTGTAAATCTCTCTCTATATTACTAACATTTTCTCTCTAACTCTGTATGCATTATAACGGTAATCGAATATTTCTACTGTGTGACACGCTGAATCGTGTTAGTAAAGAGTGTTTTTTTTCCAGGTATAGAAGTTTAAGTTGGCAATACTTTCCAAGATGGCGACCGATTTAACAGATGTCAAGTGATTTTTTCTCAGTTTGGTTTGGCAATTCATCAAAACGATCATCAAGGAAGGCGTAGATTCGTCGAATGGGCCCAAAACGAGATTGCCGTTGTTCCCGATTTTCGTAAGCGAATTTTGTTTAGCGATGAAGCGCACTTCTGGTTGAATGGCTACGTCAACAAACAAAACTGCCGCATTTGGAGTGAAACTAATCCACAAGTGTATGTCGAAACACCGTTACATCCAGAAAAACTGACTGTTTGGTGTGCTTTATGGGTCTTTGGAATCCTTCTTCAAAAACGTTGAAGGCCACAAGGTTACAGTCAATGGTGATCGGTATAGAGCCATGATTGCTAACTTTTTCATTCCTGAATTGAACAATCATGATGTCCAGGAGCTGTGGCTCCAACAAAACGGCGCAACATGTCACACAGCTCGTGCCACAATCGATTTATTGAAAGACACGTTGGGTGACCGCCTAATTTCACGTTTTGGACCTGTGAATTGGCCTCCAAGATCTTGTGATTTAACACCGCTAGACTATTTTCTGTGGGGCTATGTAAAGTCATTGGTCTATGCGTATAAGCCACAAACGCTTGACCATTTGGAAGACAACATTCGCCGTGTTATTGCCGATATACGGCCACAAATGTTGAAAAAAGTCATCGAAAATTGGACGTCCAGATTGGACTACATCCGAGCCAGCCGTGGCAGTCATATGCCAGAAATCATATTTTAAATGTAATGCCACAAAATTATCATTCGAATAAAAAAAATTCATGTCAATCGAATAATACATCGTTGTTTTAGTGCAATTTAAAGTTATATACCTCTAAAAAATACTCCTTAGATTGGTTTGACACGACCCGCAGCTAAATGTTTACTGACTCCTGTGTTAAGAGTCTCGGGAGTGTTCACTTTCTGTGGAGGGCTGAAAATATAAACGATATTCAAATATATATAACTCTTTGAAATTAAAATTAAATAAGTTTGAATCTTTACACATTATTTATAACGGAATGGTGCTTCAGAAAAATGTAAAATGTTTAAAATATAATGATAATTTTAAAACTTATAAGCATATGAAAATAAGAAATATTAATTAAGTTTTACATTGTGCATAGTATTTTGTAAATAGTAGCTTTAATTACTAACAATAAGTTGCTTTATAAAGCTAAATATATCTCTTTTACACTGTAATATTTTATATATATTTAATAATAAATTATATTTTTTAATAAATAAAGTTTACATTTTCAATTTTTTTTTTAAATTTCAATATTTATTTATAATTTTGAAATACAAAACATATATTATTCTTAAATTAAGTAGGGTTCAAAGAGTATGATACATTTTATATTTCTATAAAGTTTATACATCAGAGGCTACTAGTTTAGAAAATAACTTGCCTAACGCAAAACTTACTTAATATTTAATACATAATTATTTCTTACTTTCATATGCTTATTTTTTTAAACTTATGATTATATTTCAAACATTTTGTACTTTTTTGAAAGTATAATCCTTTGTTAATAAAGTGTAACACATACGAATTATTTAATTTAAATTTAAAAGAATTATACATGTTTGAAAATTGTTTATACTTTTTCTCTTCGAGACAAAATTAACACACCTGAGACCCCTAGTTTATTTAAGATAACTAGAGAACAAATTTGCTAAGCCTTTTTTTCACATTGTACATTATTTAAATTTCCTTATTAATTTTCTTTCGGTTTTTAAAAATAATAAGCGTGTCAAAAGCTGAATGAATCGTTTTTAATGATATAATTACGTTAATAATAATTACTGAAGAATACTCTTACTAATTAGTTTTCATTATATTTGATTAGTACAATATATTATGCATAAAAATATGTTTAGGAAAACTAAAAGTTACATCGTATGCTAGAACTGAAAGATATACATTTCATTTTATTAAATTAAGAGAAAAGAACTTTAATTCTAACTATTTCAACAAAATTAATTGATTGTGACATATAGAGACATTATTAATTAGTTCTAAATGAATGGATATTTTATTTGCAATGGGAAATAAATGTCGATTTATAAATCCTTTTTAAATAGCTTCAAGAAAACTCGGGGTATTTATAAAAAATCTATTATGCATTTTCCTTGCCGCAAATTCAAGTATTGTTTTGCCTATTTTCGGCAACTAATGTGTACTCTTATACTATAGAAAAGTTGCCTAGAGGAAGACTCTCAAAATTACTTATTTCTACTTTGCCTACAGTTTGATTAGGATTCTATGAATGTGAGTGTACTTTAAAATGTGTAGTAATGCCTTGTGCCGATTGTGAGTGAAACTTGGAACTAACTAAAATGAAATTACTGTAACAATACATTCTGCTTCCGCTCCTGGGAACAGAACGTACTCATTAAAATGAGTGAGCTAGAAATTATTTTGTTTCTCCTCGAATTGTTAAATGGAAGACCCAACTGAGTTTCTTTGAATTTATCTATTTGGATCTATCCTACTTGTTTGTTTCCTACTATGAGTTTTATCTCCTCTAAAAGTTTTACGTCAAACTTTCATAGACATACTATTTAAAAAATATGTATTTGAGTTAAAGAGAAATTTACAGAAGTGTCCTGTGAGGCAATATATTAATATTAATAAGGGATACTTTATTCTAAATTGCCTTTATTTCTTTATATAAACAATGATTATGTAGCTAGAAATATATGAATCTCATGTAAAATTAATACGTAAAGTATGAGATATAATGAAAAAATAAATTATATATAGATATTTATATTCTATATACGGACATATAATTGCTAACAGAATAGCTTTTGTAGTTGATTGCTAAAACATTTAATATTGTATGTGTTTATATATTTATGGATATAAATAAGTATTTAGACTTCATCTATCAAAACAGATTGGAAAAAATATAAGACGTTTGTTCTGTTTAATTATGTTAAAAAATTTTTTTAGTGAATTGACCTTGTAATTTAAAAAAGAAAATATTTTAATATTTATATCTGTTTGTCAAGTTTTCCGACAGGTATTTCATTTAAAATCATATCACAATAAATTTTCAATCCTGCGGAAATTTAAATTTGTATTGGACAAAGTCCTTTGATTGGAATACGAAGTAGTAGTATATTCCTATGTGTTATATTTAAAGAAAATAAATACGAAGGACTTAATAATACTTTTCGCGAAATAAATACTTTTCGTGAAGGACTTCTTTATTAAGAGCCATAAATTTATTTATTTATTCTTTTTACTCTGAAAATGAAATACTTATTTTTTAGTCTGGATTTCATTTTTTTATTTTTTTCTTCTGGGAAGTATATTAAGGTACAAGTATATTTCATATTGAACATTTTTATAAAATGTCAACTTAGAAAAATATTTACGTTGATGAATTATAGATTACTGCTCTGCCAGACAAATGGGGCCATAGAGGGAAAAACGCGTGATCACATATATGTGATCATGGTCCTGAATGGTTTAAACAAATTTTAATTAATACAGTCAACAGAACAACGTCATGAAGTTTCAGTTTGGGCGAAAACCAATTTTTGGCGCCAACTTTTGTCATTGTTGTAACAATAATAGTGTTACAACAATGCGGACAAATCAAAGTTGGAACCCCCCAAAAAATTTTTTTTTCTTAGGGTGTACCACCCTTTTCACTTAGAGGTATGAAAAATACCTTACGCCCTATTCTCAGACCTTCTGATTATACACACATTTCATAAGAATCAGTTTCGAAGGAGTTTGGCAGCAAACACTCTGACAGGAGAATTATATATATATATATATATATATATATATGACAGGCCCCAGGCCTGCTGGTAAAATGAGGAGGGTATCATCTTTTTTATAATATTCCTTTATTACGCTTTCATCATATATAATCTAACATGGTGGACCTTTTGCCGCGCAACCGGGTGTTACCAAATACAACATCGCAGCGAGGAGACACCAGCCAAGTCCTTTCTAGTATGCGTTCGCCTTCGTCAGCGCTCGTTGCTCCTTTTAACAGGCTTGTTTACTCATAAATCCTTACGCGATGGTAAGGAGTTCGCTCTATTTTCATTTATTACTTCCTTAATTTTGAACCTAAACTTTTCAAACCTGACAAATCCCCCCCCCCTCCGCTGAAGTCTGGCACAGCCAGATTGGCCAATTCTGACTGGCAAGTCCCCAGGGAAAAAATTATATTTCAATTATATCAAATTCCCAAATGAAATAAAAATCTAGAAGATATAATAATTGTGTAAAAGAGTGGGCTGGTGAATCCTAACATGTACAAAAAAATAGCAATAATGAATAACAAAGTATCAAAAATTTGGTATAAAACTTTGTGTTACATAGAATTGTTTTCTGAAAAGTATCACACATCTAATACTTCCACTATGACTATAATAATAATGAGGTTAATAAAAAACAACATAAGATAAAGATAATTCACATTAGACATTCAAAAATATAGTAGTGCTAAACAACATAACATAAGATCAAGTGAAATTCTCACTAAATGTTCACCAATAGTAAACAATGTTAATAAAGTGATAAATGTTGAAAAGTTACAAGCACTTCAAAATGGTATTGAATGTTGGAATAATGAGTACATAAATACATAGAAAGAATAGATATAGAGTAAATAACATGATTTTAGGAATAATGGTAAAGTAAATACATAAAAAGAATAGATATAAAATAAGTAATAGCAAAATGAGTTTAGGAGCTCCCAAAAGAAAAGATTATATAACTATAACACAGAAATTTATCAAAATAAACACAACATCAACATTATATCAAAATATCACTAGAAATATAAAATGCAAAGAAAAATAAGGGTATTTCAGATATATCAAGTACAGGTAAAAGTTCAATCAATGTAATGTTTCACAGTCCTGTCTTGGAAAAATCATAGTTCAATGTTCATCATCCAATTATTGTTTATCTCACAGTTCTTTTGTTTATTATTAGTATCTCTACTCAATCAACTCATTTCAAAAACATACAACCATAATAAAATCTTCATAACATCACATACAATATTTTAACTTTCAGAATATACTTATCACAAACAATCACAATAAAATTATTACAACACAATGTATCGTAAAATGACCTCATCACAATGTTTTCATACAGTCCATAATTCAGTTTTTTTTTTTTTAAATAGTCTTCAATAATGTGTTCATTATGAATAAAGATACAATACAAATTCAATTACATTAAATTTTGATTTTCATAATGTAAACAAGTCTTAAATTCAAATTTTAAACACAACTTTGATTATTATTTTTTTAAATAACAATGCACTTCTTCTCCCCCCAAATGTTTGAGAAAACAAACTCTATAACAAATATAAATAAGAATTTAGCATAATTGGAAATTGGATTTTGAATGAAAAGGTTTTAATCTTGTAGAATGAACAATATCTGTTAATTTTCCTGTATATTGATTTGGTTTATCTATTTCATAAGTAACATTTGAGAGTTTTCTGACAACTTTAAAAGGACCATTATAAGGAGATTGAAGTTTACTTGAATTAGGGTATGAGAAATTTTGATATAAGACTAAATCTCCAACTTTAAATTTTGCATCAACATAATGTTTATCATACCTTTGTTTATTTATCTTATGATGCTTAATTGTTCTGTTTACTGCAATTTGTCTAGCTTGTTGTATAGGTGGATAGTTTAATTTTACTTGATTAGGTAATGGCGAATCATATGGCAAAGTTCCAAACATTAAATATGCAGGTGGAAAGCCAGTAACATCATGTGGCGAGTTATTGTATTCATATGTAACTTGTTCTAATAATTTTGTCCAAGGAGTTTTTGTAGTTGAATTAACTTTACATCTTAATTTTGCTAATAATGTCTGATTAACTCTTTCATTCTTTCCATTGCATTGTGGTCTATTTGCTGAAGTTAGTAATTGTCTAATATTATGATGTTTTAAGAATTTCTTAAATTTAGATGAAGTGAATGCAGCATTTCTATCACTTAAAAGTTGTTTTGGGCATTGAATTGAAAAAATTTGTTTTAAGCAATTTGTATAAGTTTCAGAAGTGACACTTTTGGATGGAAATGTCCAAGCATATCTGGTAGCATGATCTAGAACAATATGCAGGTATTTGTTTTGTGAATTATGATAATTAAATCCTCCTACAGTGTCTAGTGAAATCATTTCAAATGGTTCTTCTGCTACAGGAACTTCTTGCAATAATCCATACTTTTTTTGTGTAGACTTTTTATTCATTTGACATGTTTCACAACATTTAACAAAATTTGAAATGTCTAATATAATGTCTTTCCAGTAGTAAATTGGGGAAATTAATTTTAACATCTTTTTTACACCTGGGTGACCAAATTGTTCATGTGCAGTTGTAATTAATTTTTCTCTCAAAGATAACGGTACTACAATTTTAATTAAATTCTTTTTCTTAACTGTTAATACATCATTAATTTTTATATATTTTGGATCATTAATGTTCTCTGAATTTTGGTATTTAATAATTTCATCAGTATTTAAAAAATGACAAATGGGTGATATATAATGGCATACAGGGTTCCTCGACAACATGTCTGCTTCAACATTTAATTTACCTTTTATATAAACTATCGAATATTCATACTGAGAAAGTTTTAAACTCCACCGAAATAAACGTCCAGTTAAATGTTTTACACTTTTAAGCCATTGTAAAGCAGCATGATCAGTATGTATTGTGAATTTGGATCCATGTAGGTAACAGTGGAATTTATCTAAGGCATCTATAATTGCTAAACACTCTTTTTCTGAAATTGTATAATTTTTTTTTCATGTTTAAGTAATTGTCTCGAGTGATAAGCTATGGGGTAAAGTGTTCCATCTGGGTGTTGTTGTTTCAAGACTACGCCTATTGATTCCTGACTTGCGTCACAAAAACACATGACATGGATATTGTGAGTTGTATAATTTAAGTATAGGTTTTGAGATTAAACAATTCTTTAACTTTTGATAAGCTTCTTGACATTCATGTGACCAATTCCAAATTGCATCTTTTTAAGTAATTTATTTAATGGTACTCTAAGTTTTGCATAATCTTTAATAAATTTTTGATAAACATTGATGGAACCAAGAAATCTTTGGAGTTCTTTCACATCTTTAGGTGGTGCTAATTTTCTTATTGTTTCAATATTTGGATTACTTGGGGAATAATGACCTTGTGTTATTTCATATCCTAAAAATTTTATTTTTTCCTGTGCAAACTGACATTTTGATTTTTAAGTTTAATGTTTTCTTTTTTTACAAATTTGAAATATTGTATCTAAATGAGTTAAATGCTCTTCCCAAGATTGTGAGAAAATTATTATATCATCAAAATAGTTTAAAGCAAAAGTTAACTGATATTTTTGTAAAATTTGTCTTATAGTTCTTTGGAAAACAGCTGGGGAATTTTTTCCAGCCAAATGGAAGTCTTAACCATTCATAGAGTCCAAAATTAGTTGTGAAAGCCAGTTTCTCTGCGTCTTTTTCATGAATTTTAATGTGCCAATAACCACTTGTTAAGTCGAGCGTAGAGAAAAAATTTAGCATGAGTTAAATTATCAATTACAAAGTCTATCAGAGGTACAGGGGTGGAATCTTTTCGTGTGATTTCATTTAGTTTTCTATAATCGATACATAATCTTGATCTTTTCCCTTCATCCTTTTTGTATGCTAAAGTTACAGGGGCAGCATATGGGCTATGGGAGGGTCTAATAAAACCTGCTTTTAACAATTCTTCTATCTGTGTTTGTATTTCTTTAGATTCTTGTTGACTGTTTCTATAAGGGCGTAAACTTATAGGAAGGTCTGAAATTAAATGAATTCTTTGTGGCTCTAAATTGATACAACCTACATCATACTTATTTTGTGAAAATATGGTTTGAAATTTGTCAATAAGTTGGGTTAAATCTCCCCATTGCTCACTAGTTTGTTTTGGTACTGTGTCCTCAACAACCATGGCTGGGTTAAACAATCTTTTCAGATCAGCTTCAGGGCTGTCTGGTACTTGATCTAAACCTTTATTATTCTTAACGTTAATATTATCTTCATTATTTGCATTATAGTAGTTCATATTTTGATCATTATTAAGAGTTTTACAATATGTCCCATGATATGTTCTCAACTCACCAATACACTTATTTACAAATTTAATATTACTTAAATTTTTACCACATTGAAAAATACACATGTTACGAATACTAATGTCAAGCTTAAATAAATGTAAATATTCAAGTCCTAAAATAATATAAGGCAATTCAGTATCAATTACAAACAAATCTATTTGCTTAGATATACATCCAATATTCATATAAACTTTAATTATACCTTTGGGTTGAATAGTCCCACAAGTTTGATTTATTTTTACATTACTATTTTGTATAATTTTAATGTTTTTAATTGTTTAGCTAAATTTATTGGAATTAATGACACATTGCTTCCTGTGTCAATTAGAGTACAAAAGTGCTTGGAACATACCATTGACTCAATAATTAGTTGTCATCCTTGCCTCTGGTTACTTTCGTTTCTGGGCGAGTAAAGATTATGTCGATTCTGTTGTCTCCCACTGAATCTCATCATGTGCGATTGATGTGGCTGTCCATGATTTCCTCTTGACTGGAATCGATTCTGTGCATCAGTTCCTCTGTGTACACTACCGTATGCGTGATTCCATCGGATATAACTTCCAGTATCTACCGGTTTTCGGTCTGCGCTGTCCGGTGTTACTGCGATTAATTGTCGCATGGTTGAGATCCATTCGCAGGGTGTCGAAATCTTCTTGATAACTAGGAACTTCTGAAATTCTATTGGACTGGATAATGTCATATGTTCCACAATTGAACTGTCATCATAATTTAGTTTCTTCCCCAACGAAAGTTTTTCCGTAAAAAACGAAATTAATTCTTTAGTGTCGTTTAATGTTAGGTTTTGAAATTTTCGAATATCCTCTTGTTTCGTCGCATCGAACACCGTCATTAATAATTCTTTACTTGTTTGGTACGACTTTTCAAATAAATGGTATTCGTACCAAAATTTAAGATAAACTCCCGTGAGATATCTAGGAATATTTTGCTTCTTCCATTGTTCGTCTTTTTTTGATATTCCAAACATTGTTGATCAAAACAGCTAAGAAAGCTTTTAAAACTACTAAACTTATTAAGATCAAATTCAGGAAAAAGAAGGATTGATTCTCTTTGGATGTGTTGACTGGTGACTCCTGCCGGAAAGAGTCGTCCTCCATGGTAGTATCGTTTTCAATGCTCGTTCGAAAAAAAGTTGTTGAAGTTCATTCCATTGGTTTCCTCGCGTATTTTTCGGTACTTTAAATCATCCTGCCGGCTCTTGACAGGCCCCAGGCCTGCTAGTAAAATGAGGAGGGTATCATCTTTATAATATTCCTTTATTACGCTTTCATCATATATAATCTAACATGGTGGACCTTTTGCCGCGCAACCGGGTGTTACCAAATACAACATCGCAGCGAGGAGACACCAGCCAAGTCCTTTCTAGTATGCGTTCGCCTTCGTCAGCGCTCGTTGCTCCTTTTAACAGGCTTGTTTACTCATAAATCCTTACGCGATGGTAAAGAGTTCGCTCTATTTTCATTTATTACTTCCTTAATTTTGAACCTAAACTTTTCAAACCTGACATATATATATATATATATATATATATATATATATACATATATATATATATATATATATATACTTTAAAATCTGCAGTTAATGCACACTTTATCGCCAAAAGTAAGATCTAAATTTACGGGTGCTCGTTAAACGCTGAGTATAAAAATGATAGCTTTAAAGGGAAATAAAGGTATGATTATAAAACATTTAGACCTCTACATACATTAACCCGACAGGGTATGCCATACCCACCGCCCAAGACGAATTGGAATTGTCTTTTACTTTGAACAATACGTAGTGGTGAAACAATGTATTCATCCGCAGTACAATCTCCATCAGGTTTGGATCAATTATCATCATGGATAAAATAACCACATCATATCCAATTACTAGAAAATGTGATCATTAGTCTTTGGCAATACGTTTTTTTTGTGTTGTTGAACGTTGTGGCGATAAATGCGCAAGTTATTTTGTTCAGTACTCAGAAACCACCTACTAAACATCGAACCAGACCCGGATTTCTTCAGTGTTTTTGATTTTCATATTCAGAAGAATGCAAGAATGTAGTAACTAACAAGCACACACAATACTCCTACGATATTAAAAAAAATCCAGTAAAAACATTGCCGAGGTGAAGAGTACAGCAGTGTATAAATATGCGCTGAATACTCAAATAAAATCACAGAGAAAAATAAATTTCCGTGTGAAAAGTGTATTAAACTTATTGTATTCCCAACCCTTATTCCTTTTCCGTATAGGCAATTTATGGTAAAAACAGAATTAAAAACCCTTTAGGTATGAGATTCCATGGGCGTGAAATTTCTTTCGTTTTTTTTCGCGCGAGGAATGCCGCGTTAAAATAGAGTTTTTTTTTAAAAAAATGACAGACCTTATGAACTTACAGGGTTATAATTCTAAAATCATACGTTTTTAAAAATGTCCAAGAAAATACCTGGAACAAATGACTTCAAAACATACGATGATCGCATACATATATTTCAAGGTTCTGCGTGAAAAACGGAAAGTGTGTTACATACTAGATTTTCCGGTATATATATTTGAATTTTTGATTTTGTAATGCCATGCAAATGATGCTTTGGTGCATTTAAGGAAAATATAAAAAATAAGAACGATATATATATATATATATATATATATATATATATATATATATATATATATATATATATAGTTCTTTTATTTTATTTCCTAACTAATATATAGATTTGAGTTATAAAGAGAATAAATAGTTCCTCAATAATATAAATTGAGAGATGTAATGTAAAATCTGAAAGTAGTCAAAGTCCTGGACATATTTACTCAACAGCCTTTTAGAGCAAGTTTCAACATTTTAAAAGAAGCAAAACCGAGCAGGAATGCTACTAAAACATTTACCCTTCTCAAGATGCTTACAATTTCTTTCCCATACTCATTTAATTCCAATATCCTGTAAACGAGGCTTTCTCGATGATTAAATTGTAGTATATTTCTCCAAGCAATTTCCCGAGTGTAACTCGTTGTTGATAGAAGGAATTTCAACATCTAGTCTAAGGAAGTGTAAATTACAATACCTCTGGGGATTCAGTTTAACTTCTCAAATAAAAGGAATTGAGATTTAACCCCTTACATTCTTTTACAGCAATACTTTTAAAGACTAGGAACTTTTTTTTATAACTGGATGCACTAAAAATTTTACGAGCGTTTTCAATTGTAAAATTTCAACACATCCGAGTTGTTTACCGACTCACAGCTACTATATTGCATTCAATTTAAGAAAGCAGTTTTACCCATGTATTGAAAAAAATATTTGAAATATTTTACAGCCTTTGTTTTAATGCAATGAACCATCTATAAGTTAATAGATTACCTAGTACATTTAACTTTTTTTTTAAAACACAATTATTTGAGATAATTTCTAAATTTTCTAACCATCGTTCTCACATTTAAATGCTTTTTTAAAAGAAGATATTTTTTTAAGTATTCGATTTTTATGTTAGTTCTAGCATTTTTCCTCTCATTATACTCTAATTAGAGATACTTTTATATATTTCTTTCTTTTCCGTAGGACACTCCATTTAAAAATGAAATTTACGTGAACTTGAATACATTTATTTATACATCTCCGTTTAAATTTCCAATACATAATGTAATGCATGCATTTGGGAATTTATTTTTAATTTTGAAGGCTTGTTTTATTTTGTATTTTTTTTCTGAAGATGCCTGTCTGCCGCAACAATGCATTTATATGAATATATGTATAGAATGAGATTTGTTTACAACACTTTCTATAATGTTTGATACAAACTAGGATTGCAATTCATTTGATTAAAGAAAACTATACTTTTATTGCTTTAAAATATAGTATAACCAAATTTAAATTTACTGCATTATTCAGATAAAAAAGTAAACTATACGAAACTTATATATTATTTTTCTACAAAAAATTATATATGTAGAAAATTATTATTTAACCCGTTACTTCACGCACAGGGTGTGTCATGCGCACCGAAAACCTTTTTCAACGCTCCTTCTAAACCATTTCTGAAAATGTATAGCTTCTCGTGTAGTTGACTTTAAGGTAATATCCTTTAAGGTAGCCTTAGCTTGTAGGCGAATTCTAAATATATATTTTTGAATACCGCATCTTTGGGTATGTCATACCTGCGCCTAAATCACCGTTACAGTTCAGAATGCATCAGCACGTTTTAAATCTTCCTTATGCTATGGCGTATTATAGTAATTATGACAAATGTGATATTTAGGTAATTTAATATAGTACAACAGTATTTTCGGATGAAGAAATTCTCTACAATGTTATGAAGAGGAACAATCAAATGAAGAAGAGTATAACAGCAAGTATGATTCCTCACTGAAATTGATCCGGATTTAGAAGAGGGAGACACTGTTGAAAATAAAAGTTTTATATTTAAAGACACAAAGACGTTCCGGAAGAACGTAATTTTAAAGGAGACAACTGGTACACATCTTATCCACTTTCAGATGAACTTTTGAAAAAAAAAGGCTAATGCTGGAATAATAAGAGAAAATAAATAAGAAATTCTTATTTTTTTTAATTTAAAGAAAAGAGAACTTTACTCCTATTATTTATTTAGTATTAATAAGATACAGATTAAAAGAAAATTAAGATACAATGGAAACATCGCAATCACTCACGGCGAGATTAAAGGAGTGTATAAACATTATACTAAATGCCCATATAAAAAAAAAAACAAAAAAATAATTAATGTGTGAAAAATGTAATAAACATATAGTATTTCCTACTGTGCTTCCTTTTAACTTTTGTACAGATATTTTACATCAAAAGCAGAATGTAAACACCTTTGGGTATGAGATACCCTGCGCGAGAACTTTCAGTTGTTTTAGTCGTGCTAGTGATGCCACGTTAAAGAAATATCATACACTTTACTAAATCTATATTGAATATGTAGCGTCAAATTCAACGGATTTTTTAAATGGATATTAGGAGCAGCATTTCAGATTTTTTTCTATTTTCTGAAATTTATTTATACCAACAACCAGAAGTGTTGCATTTTTAAATACCATGAATATCCTAGCGGTAACACATCCAGTTAGTAATCAGATCAAAGAAATAACCTATGTTTTAACTGCATTTATTACCCCAGAATTCGGAAAGGAATGTGTTGTATCCCATCAATGAAGGGAAAGTGTAAAAAGTACCATTGTTTGAACGATACAGCTCCTCAAATATGCAACATTAGGTGAGTTGAAACTATCAAGAAGAAATGCGTTATCTACTGTGAAGCCCCAAATGCTGCCAATGATTGTGAATTCATTCTGAGTATCTTTGTTGTGCAGGACATGGACATTCTACTAATTCGGAAAATGAATTATTCTGGCAGACTGCTTGTTGTAATTTTAATACTAGGTTATTTCACGTTACTTCATTTTTTTTTTCTTTTCTTTCTTTCAGCATTTACAAATTAGAGAAAAGACAGGATGAAAAGGTGTGACAATCAGTATTCCTTCACACCGTAATTTTTACGCTTATCTGAAAGGATAAAATTCTAAGGATTCTAAAGAATCAGTTATTTTAAAACAGTGATACCATCTTAAGAAAGTCAGTAAGCATTAGTGTTTATTAGAGTCTTCCTGTAAATTAACGTAAATGCTATTGGTTAAAAACCTTGCAATTTCAGAACTAAGGATTTGAGTCGTGACAAGACCCATTATAATGCTGGTCTTAAGTGGCCTCAAAACTCACACCCACTAATCGGCTACGCCGGCTACGAGTCCATGACTATGACCCGTTGGTTACCTTGACCACTCATGGGAAGTCAGATAAAGATCCCAACGAATTGATTAATTTGAAAGGACGACGCCCACAATACAATAAAATGTATTGATGTAGTAATAATGTATAATACTTTGACGCTAAAGCTACAACACGACCTTAATTATAAACGGTACAAATTATCAAGTATTCAATTTTGTATGTAAATTTGTTTGTATATGATAAGCCCATGGAAAAAAATCACTAGAAATTAATATACTTGTTCTTAACTTATTATTGATACTTAGTATCAAATACATTGTGCAGTAGTGATACATTTACTCGTATAAGTATAGTATGTCAGAGTAAATGTGTATCTTATTTTTTTTTCTGTCAAAATATATTTTGTTTTGCTTCATTTTAGTAAAAAATGGATAACATTTTTAATCTTTTATTTTCGACTTTTCAATATGCTCATGCCCCCCTTGTAGGTTTATCACGCCCCCCTAAAGGGCCGCCCTACAGCTTGAGAAACACTGACATATAATGACATTGCATGAAGTCATTTTAACGAATAGGTTTAAAAGAAAGAACCCAACACAAAACATCATAGATTTATATTTCTTGTAAAACCAAATTCAGTTACAAACGGGAAGAAGAACCCTATCAACCACTTCTTCTTCGTCGTCTGTGTTAGATGTACTCGTAAGCAGTTTATAAATTCTTTAAAATTGTCTCTATTATTTATGAAAACAAACTTCATTTTTTGTTTTATTATGAAGCTTCGTTTAATCGAACTGGAGTAATTTAACTTTATTAAATTATTTGAAATTCAAACGATGCATTACGATCAATTTTTCTGAGTTGGTACTTTGTATTACTCCGCAGGGGGAAACTCTTCAGGGAGAAAAATTCCTTAACTGGAACATTTGACTTAAGTCATCATAAAGAAATTAGGTGTAATCCTAAGCGTTCACCACTATCAGACAACTGTACATTATAAATAATATTGAAATCTTCTTCCACCATAAAATTTCGATACTAAATAAATGTAACTAGGAAGAAATTATTTGGTATAGATATGTAGGATTTATACCACTGTTTGCTGTCTATTGTAAGCAGACCCCTAACATTGATGAAAGGCAAGTGAACTCCACCAGAATTTTGATTTTGACGAAAACAAAATGTAATAATTGAACAACAGTAATGCATTAAATGTTACGTAAGACTTACACAATCCTGTTTGGAAACTATTCACAAAATTCAACACAAATTAAAAAAAAAGAAATGGGCTTCCTGAAAATATAGAACTTAAGCAATCGTTTCAAAGGTGGACGTGCAAGAATGGAAAATAAATCAACAGAATCCGAAAATGAGATTGACGCTGATTAATGGGGTAGACGCTGTTGATTCAGAATCGTCGAATCACAAGAATCACAATCAAGGATTTTTCAGTCGATGTTAACATTCAAATCGGTTCCGTTAATTGCGATTCGATTGAATATTTGATGATTTGTGAATTTCAACGATATTCGTGTGAACGGTTGAGAAACAACTCCATTTGGGAACACTTTACAGACGCAAAATAGCAGTGGTCTCCAGTGTGAGGTAAACGTTTCTTAGGAGTGAGTGAAAGTTTTATTTACGTCGGGCTATAAAGCTGCATGAGGGCTATTAACGTTAGAAGTATTCGAGGTGGTATTGGTGGGTGCACGAATATTATTGGTGTTAAATACACATTTATCATAGTGGTATTGTGGAAATACATATGCATGGTAGAATCAAAAAATTTAAGGAATAGGTCAATTACAAATTATTAAAAAGTGGAACGATAATTTAATCTTATTGGACTTCCAAGTATTGTACTCATGCATCCACAAAATTGTTCCAAGCGTTCATATAATAGTTAAAAACACTTCTGGAATCTACATTTTGACAGAACCTTCAGATGCTTCGTCACATTTTCCTCGGCTTTTGTCCAAGCGTTCCTTCTTTCCATTCACCTGCCTCAAAGTTGTTAAGAAAGCACTGTGTCGCATCACCTATCGAGACCCATGCATCAACCATGTCAATTAAATCCCGGGACATGTTCACTCTCATTTCTTTTTGTTCAGGTAATAATTTTTGGGGGAACCATGTGCTATCAAACACGACGTTTTTCATTTTCAAATGATCATGAATTTTGTGTATGCTGCTATGTGAAATTCCAAGATCAGAAGTAATAACATCAAATGATTAATTGTCTATCTGCCCACACAATTTCACGAACGCCCTCAACATTCTAATCTGTGGTAGAATAAGAAGGGAGTCCGGTTCATAGGTCATGTTCGATGTTTCTGTGACCTTTACGAAAGCACTTACGCCACTCGTACACGGACATTTTTTCATGACATCGTTTCCGTATGCTTGCTTCAGTATTTCAAATGTCTCAGAAGGTTTCTTTCTGGAGAAATCCCCAGATTTTAATGCTTGTAAGCTGCTCCAAAAATAACATTTTAATATCTGACGAAGGAAAAATTCGCTTTGCCAGGAATGATCTTCAGCTATCTCCAACAGAACCTAAAATGAATTTCAGATGGTTACCTGTTTTATTTATTAGTGATGTCAACCTCCAAAACAGATAACCCCCTTAACATACAACTCTGTGAATGTACGTGACCATTCCGGGAACATTTTGACTCTTGTATTATATACACTAGCGACCAAAAAAATTGCTACACGAAGAAGGCGACATGCAGCAGACGTGAAATTTAAACGGCAGGAAGAAGGTGCTGTATTATGCAAATGATTAGTTTTTCAGCACATTTAGACAAAGCAGGCACCGGTTGTGACACCTACAGTGTGTTTTAATGAGTAAATTGTTCAGCAGGTTTCTCAGACACAAATTGCCTTTGAACGTTGTTGCCTTGTGAAAAGATGCTGTGATGTCTCGTGTAAGAAGCAGAAAAGTGCACCAGCACGTTTATGATTTTGGTAAAGGTCGAATTGTTGGGTACGCCTGCGGAATTGGGGTTTAAGGTATCGCAATATTGCTGCTTGCGTCGATCGAGATCAATGATGGTTAGCAGAATATGGAATAAATGAATTTAAGAGGGTAATACGGGACACAGTGTTGGATCTCAATGGACCCTTATCGATAGCAACCGAGAAGACAGGCATGTTACCCACTTGGCCTCAATGGATCGTGCAGCCACGTTAGGAGGCATGAGTTAAGGAATGGGATAATTTGCAACACAATAAGTGTCTACATGATCTGTTCGAAGATGTTTGTAATAGCATGGACACTCAGCTTTGAGACCATTACGTCTAATTTGATATTTTATCACGAACAGGGACGTTTTTAATGGTGTGATCAATGACGAATATGGGGACACAAATGACAAGACGTCAATTTTGCAGATGAATCCAGGTTCTGTTTTCTGTATCAAGATGTTCGCAGCCCTGTTTGTCAGCATCGTGGTGAACGCACAATGGCAGCAAATATTCATAATCTTTATACTGTCCCGACGCCTGGAGTGATGTTATGGGGTGATGCTGGGTACACGTCTCGGTCACCTCTTGTTCGCATTGACGGCACTTTGAACGGCTCACATTACATTTCTGGTATGTTACGATTCATGGTTTTATCCTTTATTCAAGCCCTGCAAAGCCCTATGTTTCAGCGGGTTAATGCACGACCGCATGTTACCAGTATTGTTCGACCTTGCTTGATGTGGAAAATATTTGGCTGTAGCCCTGGCCTGCACGTTCACCAAATCTCTCGCTACTAGAAAACGTCTGATCCATGGTTTCCGAGTGATTGGATCTTCACCATACGCCAGTAACTACGATTGATAAGCTGTAACATCAGGTTGAAGCTGCATTAGTATTTGTACTTGTACAGGCCATTCAATCTCTGTTTGACTCAATACCCAAACGTATAAGTGTTGTTATTACTGCCAGAGGTGGTTGTTATGGGTACAGATTTCTCACGATCTATGCAACCAAATTTTTTGAAATTTAATCACTTGTTATTTGTATTATAATGTAATTGGCCAGTAAATATCATTTTGTTATCTTTCTTTCATTTGGATGTAGAAAATTTAATGCCCAGTAGTGCATATAACTGTTTATATTATTAAAACAAATTGCAGAAAACTGCGATAGAGGACAAAAGTGTTCAGAGTGAATTACAATTTCCTCTTCCTGAATTACTGAATATTGCTGAGTGATACTCAGAAATGAATTCGCAATTAACTCAGTGGAAACAACTAAACTCTCATAGATTAAAAGAAATAAGCCGAGTGGAACTGTAAAACCAAAGTTTTTTAGTTCATTACAATCAATAGAATAATCCATTTCATCGCAAAGCAAGCAACAGTCATTATCAAATTGAACTAAGGGGATCTTCTAGTTCATGGATGACGAACCATTGGCACGCGTGCCATTGATGGCAGGCGACATAATATTTTGGGCACACTAGCGATTAAAATAGTTTTCATTTTATTTAAAAATAACGAAGTTCACGATGAAGTATTACAAACAAAAGTTTGTCTAGCGGGGCATAGCAGTCGTTTGTAATTGTTTTTCTTTAGTCAACTTCAATTGTTTATGATGCAAATTTTGACACAACATTGACACAACTGTATTTAAAAGTTTATTTGTGTTACATTTACAATTTTCATTTGCTATTTAATATAGGCTAGTTCAGCAAAAGATCAAATAGTGCGATGCAGTAAGTATGTATAACAGAGAATTTCACAAATTTGGTGCATCTAGAAATATGACATTATTACTAAAGGCGACAATGCGGTGTGTGTTTTATGTTCCAGAATAGTGATATCCAGAACATTGAAAGTAAAATGGCATTTTGAAACAAATCACAATTCCGTTCGTCAAAAAAGTGAGCCATTGTAAAAATAATTAATTGCTTAGAAACCGTTTGGCAGATGACTCTAATTCAGCATGCATTCTACTAAAAGTAACATCTTACAATCCTAATATAAGTTGTCACGTTAATGTTACTTTATAATTTGAATTACACGTATAACTAAAACATTTAGAACTATGCAGTGCAAAAGGTATTTTTAAGTAAATATGGAGTATGGTGTATATATAGTTAGCATTTTGTTTTATTATTTTCCTAGTAATGGAAGTCAAAATTAGAGTTGACGGTACGTCTATATCTCATTAAATACTTCTTTAGAAAAAATAGAACGCTGATCCATACAAATTTTCCACCCCTGTTCTAGTTACTGTCATGAGAATGTGAAACGCGTAGAAAGCTAAAGCCTGTATATAGTAAGAACAAAAATTGTATTTTTGGAAAAATATCCCACCCACTCATTTTTCACATTGTATTTAAATAATGGACTTTCGTTTCGTCAAACTATTTTTCTTCCTTCGTTTTCTTGAATGATTTCTATATTTTCCAAAATAAGAAACGTGCACCACGAAGAAAGTCAAACTAATCTCCATTTATGACATTTCTTTTTCTCCATAATTTGTTTTTTCAACCAAAGTTTAGTATGCTTCCCTTTCTTATTTTTTGTATACTAATTCAGTTAGTCTTCTGATCCTCAAATAATATAATTATATATCGCGTTTCACTTTCCAGAAAAAAAAATATTTTTCTATTCCTAATGATTTATGGATATTTTAAACAATAAAGTACTCTAGCAAATTGCAAGGAAGAAAGGTTGATGTACAATAAGATTTGAGAAGTTCTAAAATTAATTACATTTTGATCTACGAGATATCCCTTTTTTTAACTGCCTTTAAAACTTAACATAAACTTGCTTTAAAGAAAATATTAAATGATTTTGTTTTCATTTACTTTTTCTTGTGGTTGCTAATGCCATCAGTCTGAAGTAGTCGGATAGAGGGCCACGAAATTCATCATGGCAAGGAGTTAGGTGCACGCCTGTCGTTGGCCGTAGCTTTGAGCATCATACAGGTGACAGTACGAGATTTAGCTCGGCTCCAACCCAATTTTTAGGGAAAACACCAGGGAGAGTGTCAGGGGTCTCTCCCCTCTCATCTCCTGCCACCAGCCTCACGAGAGAACTTGCGACTTGACGGCTGTTTAGAGTACCCCCATGCCACGAAGGCACTATATATTTACAAACATCCATGTCTTCACCGGGATTTGAACTCAGACCCTAAGGCGTTGCAGTCAGGATCACTAACCACTATGCCGGATGCGTGACACTTTTCCCTTATACATATTTATATGAGATGAAATATGTTCTTAAATAAGTTATTCGGTGCGAAAAAGTTGTTTCTGTTGGAATATTTTAATATGTATTTAATGGATTATTGGCCAATGATTAATATATATAAATAATTGACCTTTTCTTGCCAAAATAGAATAACCATACATTTTTCAAATTAAAACAATAACATATTGTAACGTGCCGGTAAGGTATGAAATTAATAGAGTGAAAAATATACTTCAACAAAAAAGTCATTCTCTCTCTTAGTCCAAAAAATCACGTTTCAAAGGAAACCATTTTGAAAACATAGATGGAAATACCCATTACCTCAAGAAAAGTACATAACTTTTTTTCACTGTCAGAAAAAAAGAGAGAAATCTAAAGACAATTGCAATTTTCTCTTCTACATTGTTTTGTTTTTAAAATAAGACCAAAAGCTATTCAAGATATTGAATATCTCATCCTTTGAAGTCAAAAGGAAAGTCTCCGGAACGATATTATGTTTGTTTACTTTTTTCAAATTTCTGCTGGACAGAAAATCGGATTCTTCGGATCTAATTGGAGAAAGCGCCTTTAAAAATCTTTTTCCTTCCCCATCTATGATTTTCAAAATCGCAAGTACTTTTTTCTTGACTTTTTCTAAATAATAAAATTCGTAGAAACTACTCAATGCTGTGCTCCAATGCTTTTCGTTTCTTTAAAACAAAGTAAGTGAAACCTTTTCTTTATCTATTTTAACAGGATAAATATTCAAATGTTAACTAATAAATAAAGGGTTTAAAATTTTTAAAGGAAATTGTGGCCATTTTCAAATCAATTACGTAAAAATTAAAAAATATAACGACTGTAAACCTTTGAAAAGTTTTTTTGCTAACTCGCTAAACTTTTTGCGATGTCGACAGCATTTAAAATTAAATTATTGCCGTAATATAACAAATTAACATAATAAAAAATGTAACTGCTTCCCTCATATAATACTAAACTATTGTACTAGAAAAAATACCTTACACTTTCTAAAAACATAATGGAACTAAATTTGAAATGAAACTCAGTTTTCTTTAGTATCTGGGAATGAATGAGTCTAAAACCGGGGTGGGTATTAAGACGATCGCGATCGACCGGTTGACCACCAAGATATTTTGGGGTGACCGCCTTCACTAAGATCTAATAATCATTCCATCATACTAAGGTCTAGAAATCGAAAGGTATTTATTTGAATCTAAGCCGCACCCCAAAGTATCCGCAAAATTTTGTAAAAATTTAAAAATAGTCTAAAATGGTTTATCGATATACAATTTTTCAAAATTGAAATAAATATGAAACGAAATTTAATAAGAAGTGAATAACAAGCTATTTTATCAGTATTATAAACTTTTAAACACATGCAAGAAGCTATAATTGCTCTAAATACACTATCCAAATAAAGTAAACAAGGAAGATCTTCTAAAAGTGATTACTGAACAAAATCCAGAAATTATTGTAGATGATGAAAGTGTACGGCAGTGCAGAGTTCGCTTTACCTTGAAAACCTTTCAACATACAAGGCATGTTGTTATCGAAATTCACCCCACGGTTCGTAAATCCATCCTTCGACAAACAAGATTGAAAATCATTAGGAGTGCATGTGACGTAGATGATTTTCTTATTATCAATAGATGTTTTAACTGCCTTGAATACAATAATTGCGCTCACGAATGCAATAATACGCTAACCTGTTTTCACTATTCCGGAGAACACAAAGGGCCAGATTGTCCAAATAGGGATGCAGCGGCTTGTACAAACTGTATCCGTTTCAATCACAAAACAAAAAATATTCATAAAAAGTCAATGCTTATCATAAACCCTTTTCCGAGTGCTATCCTTGCCATATTTTTATGAAGAAGAATACCCATTCTAGAATTAACTATGATTAAGTCAGATAATCAAGTTCTAAAGTGTGTGCAGTTAAATCTCCACAAGTCTAAATCTGCGACACAACAACTCATTTTAAACATGGAAGCAGATAACATTGATTGTGCGCTGTGGTTCAAGAACCTCATAACTACAAGAGTACTCTTCCGGGTTTTCCTAGTACTTATCGACATTTTTATGATCCTAATTCTGACATTATTAAGGCAGCTATTGTTCTTTCTCGTCATCTTTCGACTTTTATTGATTATAAAAATTCTGATTATAATATGGTCACTTTAGAAGTTATCGCAGGCTCAACTGCGTTTACTCTTTTCTCTTACTATTTCGAACCTTCAAAAAACATTGACTCGGATCTTCATAAAATCAGCCAAGTTTTTAGTAGCAAAAATCTCAATCGATTGGCTTGGAGCATGGACTCCAATAGCAAATCAGAATTATGGTTTAGCCCCTACTCAGATGCACGAGGAGATACGTTAAGTGAGTTTATTTCTGCCAACAACTTATTTATTATCAACGAGGATTGTGGTCCTACATTTCGTGCAACTCAAGGGACAAGCTATATTCATATTACAGTTATTGGTTCGGATCCACTCGAGGACAACTGGAGTTGGTGTCTTTCTGAGAATCAATCCCTTTCTGATCACGTGATGATAGAATTTGAGTTTTGTCTTTCCACTGTCCTGCGAGATACATCAAGTGCTCCTTTTGTAATATTTAATACAAAGAAAGCAAACTGGTGTCGCTTTCGGAAGTTTTGTCTCTCTCGTATGACTCATGTATTTGATACTCTTAACAGTTGCACTAATAGCTCTTGCCTAAATACAGTCATTGAGAAACTTAGTTTTGTTATTTACCAGGCATACTTGCACTCATTGCCTATTAAGAAAACTAGCAAGCATAATGTGCCTTGGTGGTCTATCGAGATTGGTTGTGCGAGGAAGAGGCTTTATACCTCTAGACGTAGATTTCAGCGTTGTAAAAATCCAACTGTTAGAGGATTATATAAAAATAATTATCTTGAATATAGAAAGGATTCTAATAAAATGCTTATTAATGCAAAATCTGAGTCTTGGAAGAAATTTCGTTTTGACCATTGATGCGCAAAATGTATGGAAGAAGGTCTTTTTCCTATGATGAAGTTAATACAATGATTTCTATGCTAAAACTAAATAAATCAACTGGTCCGGATTCTATTTCAAACATTATTAAACAGTTTCACTTAGCATTCCCCTCTTTACTCCATAAGCTTTTAATGTTTGCCTCGATTTAGGTATCTTTCCTCGGATTTGGAAGCTTGCCCAGGTGATTCTCATCCCCAAAGTTAATGAGTTTAGAGTTCCCCATTTGAATAACCTTAGGTGCATAAGCTTACTTCCGGCTGTTGGTAAATGCTTAGAGAAACTTTTTGTTAACAGGATTTGCTGGTATCTGCGCCGTGGAGACTTTCTCTCTAGTGATCAATACGGTTTCACTCCTCATAAGAGCACTGAATATGCTCTTTTACTTTAAATGAGATTGTTAAGAGAGGCAAAAAGAAGCATTTACACTCAATCTTGATATCTCTTGATATAAAAGGTGCTTCTGACAATGCATGGTGGCCTTGCATTCTGAATGTCCTTAAGAAAGCTGAAATTCCGATAAATATTTTTTCACTTGTTGCTGACTTTTCAAATGACAGTGTGGCTAAAATGCAACTGGGTTCGACTTCTGCTATCCGCTGGCTTGAAAGGGGTTGCCCTCAAGGATCAGTGTCTGGACCTATTTTTTGGAATATCATTATCAATGATCTCCTATCTAAACTTAATAATCTTGTCTGCTGTGAAATCATAGCTTTTGCTGATGACATTTTAGTTTGTTCCCAAAGTAGGAATCTTTCTGCGACTTTCCTACACGCACAGGAAGCTTTGAACCTCGCTTCTGACTGGTCAAAAAGTTTTAAATTGGATTTTAATCCTGGTAAAACCAGATGCATGGCTATTGAAAAACGAAACGTTTGATATGATGCATTTCAGCTATATCTCGATGGAACTCCCTTGACTATGGTAAAGCAAATGAAGTATCTTGGGGTTCTTCTCGATACTAAATTTTCTTGGAAGCAACACTTAAGTTACATACCCGAGAAATGTGACAAATTACAGCGTGAATTAAATCAGATTGCTCGCAACACGTTCGGAATAAATTTCAATGTACAATCTCTTATTTATAAGCAAGGAATCGAGCCTTTCATTTTGTATGGCTCTAGAGTTTGGGGCGAGGCACTTAAAAGAAAGATGAATTCTAAGTATTTGCGACGCATACAAAGAAGGATATTTCATATGCGGTTATCGCACAATGAATTACGACTCAGTTTATGCTATCTCTGGCTTCCCTCCAATCGACATTACTATTCTTCATGATATTGCTTTTAGGGAAAATCTCTCTGCTTCTTCCATCTCTAATTATGATGGTATTCTGTGTGTCTCCATTTTTATCCCTCTTCCTTCAGAGAGGAATTCCATCAAAATTGTTCAATTTAGTGACAAGAGCACAGAAGATTTCCCTGTTATTTGCTATACTGATGGCAGTAAAATTGATGGAAGAGTTGGTTTCGCATTTGTTGTGTTCGCGAGTGATGTTGAATCCGAGAATTTTCAATTTAGAATTCGTGATGAATGCACAGTTTTTGTAGCTGAACTTTTATGTTTAAATTTCGCCGTTAAATGGATCACTGAGCAACATAGTGTCATCTCAGAATATCTCATCTGTACTGACTCTATTTCCTTCTTGGATTCTCTTAAATGTATTTCTTCTTCTAACAATATAATCGTCGAGATCCAAAAGCAACTTAAAAGCCTAAAAGATAAAAACATATCAATAGATTTTGCATTTGTTCGCGGACACACGGGCATTCTTGGGAATGAGCGAGCCGATTGGCTTGCAAAAGCTGCAACCAAGCGCAAAATTGACATTGACGTTAATATTCCTAAATCGTTTTACAAGAGGATCACGAAAGAAAGAATGGTGAAGTCTTGGAACCAAGAATATCTCTTTTCTAATAAGGAGAGCATAACAAAGAAATTTTTCCCCACAATTAATAAGATACTATCATGTCATCATTTTTACACTAACTACAAATTAACCCAATTTCTCACTGGTCATGTTAATTTCAAAAGCAATTTGAACAAATTTAATTTAGTTCCTTCATCTTTCTGTGACTGTAATATTGATGGCGAGGAAAATGTATAGAACATGTAATCCTTCTGTGTTCCAAGTATGTCAGAGAGAGAAAGATCATAAAACTGGCGTTCAAGAGACTCAATATTAACTGGCCACCGAATTTTCACCAACTTCTTTCCACTAGAAGTGCTTTCAAAAATCTCTGTAAATTTGTTGTAACTGTTTGTAATCCTTCTTAACTTCATTTTTTTTAATTGTTTATTTCCCTTGAATGTGTGTTTAATACTTATTTCTGTAAGCCCCGTGTGATACTTTGTAGTGCACGGGGATTTTATAATTGTTTTCAATAAAAAAAGCACCACAAAGTAAATATATTTTTTCTGGCCAAAGGTCGGAAACATTTTGAACAGATCTTGTATTAGCATTTACCATCAATTATTTAATTCTTTCAATAGAATTTGAATAGAAAGATTGTAACACTTAACCATTAAATTGATTTCCATTTCAGAACACAGCTGGATAATTTTTTCATAGTTATTGTACTCACAATTTATAATTTTTCTTTTAGATTGTATTTTCTAAGAATGATGGTCATTTACATTGACTGTCTGTTATAATACAAATATTTTTTACGAGACCTTTTGAAAATTATGATACGCTGTAGGATAAGAAAATATGGATCAAGAGGGAGAAAGATTTAAGAATGGTCATTGACAGTACTTGTTCTCGTTTTTATCTACCAACATTCATCATTTTGTTCGTTTTGGTCCAGAAATTACAACTTTAGTTGTGTTTGGAGTGGTTTATTTCCAGAGATTGTGGGCTCATTTTTGGAAAGTTTTTGCAATACAAGTCACTTATTATGAAAGTTATTGCAATTTTAAATCCTCTTTAGAATAATAAAATGAGGTTACACCTGTGACGAATATGTACGGAACATTTCCACTAATATTCTTAGACGTCTTTTTGGGGATTATAAATTCGCGTATATTTCCAATCAACGCCGAGAAGCGAACGGGATATGAAAAGTAGATAGGGTATTTAAGTAGAGCGTTGTAAGCTAGCATATAGGCGTTGAATATGCCTTTTCCTTTGGGCATCCGGACTGTAAAACAGTCCTCAATCCCATGTCTTGACAAAACTTTGATGTGGGGCTTGGCGAGAGTGGGGTTTTTCTGTCTGCTGAGTGGCATGGCCATGATTGGTTGGACGATGGAATAAGGGAGGCGTGGCTAACGTGCTTCGTCGGGATGGAAGATTTTAGGGTTTTTGGTATGGCTGAGAGCTTAGAGGCTGCTCTCTGGTTGAATGCTTGGTAAAGTGATCATTGACTCCAATTGGGTGGCCTGGGGGGCTGGGAGGTAAGCTAGCAAAGATGAAGGCTATTGAGCCAGCAGCAGCCAAGACGACCATTAGAGGATTCAATTGGATTACGATAGTGAAGAGTTACTGCTAGTAATCTACAAAGGAATCTTTAAAGCTAATATACTAGTGAAAATACCAAAACAGTACCAGGTGTTATAATATTGTTTATTATCGCTTAAAACAATTGCTAGTTTAATAAAATTAGTTTAAGTTAATGAAAGCTAAAAATTCGAGTTACGTGTATTTCTCGAACCTCCTATTTCGGTAGAGCTTGTTGATCTACGCGTAGTTATTGATTAATTTCATATTTCGTAATTTAATTTAATATTAAAGGTAAATCTTTTTTGTTTGACGTAACACAAAAATATTATATGGCATTAGAATTTATAACATTTGAATCAATTGAATAAATATAAGTTATTATTATACAAATGTCTCCTAGTGATTCTTTGCCTCAAATTAATCTTGGTGTCCAGGGTGGAACCCAGGGAGGTTCCCACAGACCCGAAAAAGCGAGATAGGTATAAGAACCTCTATTCACAGCAACGGTTCTTGTTTTTGTTTGCGTGCTTCCATTACTCTGCTCTTCATTTTTGTCCTCTAGCGTATATGCCCAGATACATTTTATTCGCTGGTAATCATGATATCACAGTTGGGTTTTTTGTACTTTTGTTGCGTGCCTATCGTTTAGAAAACACAGTAATTCATGATATTTTTACTTAAAAAATGAATTAAATTACATTTGATTCTACTCTAGCAATCTGACGATAAAACATTCATTCAAATTTGATATTGGAATATTGTCGTATAATGCGTGCTAGTATAAAATAGCCGTATAATTTAAATTACAATGTTCCAACATATTTTGTTTTGTCAATTCTCAATTAAAGTCATTTTGAAATTATGAAATGTTTTGTTTGATTTCCTACTATTATTATAAAGCATTTTTCATTAATCTTCTTGTTCTTTCGAAAAAAAACAGAGTACTGTAAGAAATTTATACATCATTACATTATATATATTGCAGTACGTTATATACATATTTATACCTATTAAATACTAAATACAGTTCCATTATTTAGTCTTTATAATCAGAATTTTGTTTTGAATAATTTATCTGTTTTTACCGTATTATTAGGAAGTTAGATTCTCTCAAGAGGAAATAAGAATCAAAACAACTAATTTTATTGAATTAAGTAATTCAAAACAGACTCTACTTAAAAAATGAAAGGAAGGTACATTTAATTAGAATGTAAACATAAAAATCAAATAACACTAAAGCGAAATTGGCAGCATTATACAACTTTCAGTTAACTATTTTAAATAGAATATGCTAAACATTATTCTCTGAAAGAAATCCACAAATGTTGGATTATTAAAATTTCTGTTTAAGAAGCCTTGCTATTCAAAACATCGAATTGCATTTCGAAATTCTCCAAGGAATCTAAAAGGGAATAGAAAACGCAGTTGCACATTATCATATTTGCAGAAGCAACTTCAGAATATTGATGTAGTCATTTTGGAAAATAATTTCTTGGGACTCAAACAACATTACTGATACAAAATAAAGTAATTAAAAATAAAATCTAATCTCTCATAAGATGATAAAAATTCATTTTGATGTGTTTAGTCATTATTTTAAAAACATGAAAAGCATTCGGAAGAAAAAAAAAGTTGATTGAAAATTAATTTATATATCTCAAAATAAAGGATTATTTCAAATAAACATTACTCCAATTACGAACATCAGTGTTGTTGATCATTGTTTATTCGAATCAAGCATAAGTACGGAAAATGTATTTTGAATGGTTTTTCTACTTTTTGTTTACTATGTTATGAGGATCATTAAGGTATCCGAATACGTTCGGTATCGGGATTTTGCAAAATCGTATAAATGGATAATATTTATGATATTTAGTGTCACTTAGATTAGAAAATGTATATAAAATTGTTTTAAGAATAGTATTACAATAAAAATGTATTTAAGTACAATAATTTGACAAAAAATGAACATAGAATGACCCATTTTCAGAATATTCTTCTTTTGTGAAAAATGTTTCTATTATAATAATATTTTGCCTGTGTATAGCTCAGACCATTGTACAGAGGCTCAACTAGAATTTTTGAAAGACATAACTTAGAAGTGAGTTTATCCATGTTTTACTACAACAGAGGGGAGAAATGTTAAGAAAAAAACGCCGATAATATTATTTCATTAAATTGAATAGTCGCCGATGTATTCAATTTAATGAACATAATTTGAATTTTTCAAAAATCATAGTTGGGCCTCTGTACAGAGGTCAGAGCTCAATACAAGCAATATATTATTATAATAGAAGAAATTTTCAGAAAAGGACAATAATTTGAAAAAGGTTATTCGAAGTTAATTTTTTGCCAAACTATTGTATTTAAGTAATTTGTTTTTGTCAAAATGTCCCTAAAACAGTTTTATGTATGTGTTTTAATCTAAGTGGCACTAAATATCATGAAAATTATCCATTTGTGCGTTTTTTTTAAAATCACAATTCCGAACACAGTCGGATACCTTAAGTGGAATGAATAAATTTTAAACCATTTGAATGAAATGTTTAATAATCGTTACTCCACGAAATGAATTTAGATTGAAAAAGGAATCAACAAGACAAACACGTTACTGTACATAATACTAATGTAAAGACCGAAGTAATGGTAATGTTTTTTTTTCTATTTGCTGCAAGATTGCATAGCAATGTAGGGCTTGTAAAGGAATTATTAATTGTATACATTATCCAAGACTGAGAATGGAACTCTTAGTATTTCATTTATTGAATCCCTTGAACGCCGAAATATCCCTTTCCCCCACTCCTTTATATGTAGACTTTTTCAAATCATACCAATGTGGCTCCAAGATGTGTTTTTCAAATTTAAAACCAAGGAAACTGGGAGAAAATGGCATTATGTCCAAAGAATAAGAATAAGAATGGGAAAAATTATTGAATTAAGAATTTATTCAGGTAAAACTTGACTTTCAAAATTAAGAAATTAATGATATACTGAAGAGAATAAATTGATATCTGATGAACACAAACTTGAAATTTTCAAAACTTATGGAACAATTCCATAAAAACTGAGGTTTTAAAGAAAGGAAATTTAGAAAATTCAAAAAGAGACGAAATTGATGCTTGAAAGAGAGACTCTAAGAACAAATTCCTATAAATTTTAGCTTCTTCATAAAATATACTAAGAGTATTCTAAAAAAATAAGTCGACTACCATCTCGACAAAAAATATACCAGTCAAGCTCTACATTTTTACCCCGATTCTCCCACTACAAATTCAACTCATTTATATCTGTTCCAAACCAATATTTTGTAACAATCAAAATTCCACACATTCTCTTATGACTTAGGCTGAATCATGTATAATTCATTATACTGGTATACACTTTATGTGAATTACCTTTTCCTTCCAACGGTGTCTCCCTTCATAACCATCAAATGCAATTTTTCGTTCTCACAGACACATATATTTTTAATATATTCATACTTTACAGTAATCAATCCCCCTAGCACACCTCATTGAATAATTTCCTCTTGCTTTCTTGATTCCAAATCACGAAAAAATGTCTTGTACTCGATTACATCAGTACAGCAATTAGTACTCACGCGTAGATATCAATTAGCAATTAAGAGTAGAAAAGGCACAATACACTCAGTTACCCCTTTAATATATTTAGTAAGGTAGCCAAAGCTAATTACGGATTTGAAATAACAAATCGCTGATAATTAACACACTAGTAGTGATTTCGTGTTCTAAAACTAAATAAATTAGGAGAACTAACTTGGTGCATTAATCAATCAGATTAGCGATAACAAAAATTCAAAACACGCAATGCAGTGCTTGTCAAAGTTTCCATATTTGCGACTCAATATTTAATCATATCTTAATTTTCATCGCGACCCCCTGCATATAATAACGATGTATTGAATATGATAATACAATACTTGACGCTAAAGCTACAATACAACTTCAACCTCTTAAATATAAAAATGCTCCATGTATAGGATTTCTATTTAAATGCAAGATGTTATAAGTGTATAATTGCCGAACTTTTGAAAAAACTTATTTTAGTATTTTTGTGTTATTAATTTAATCTCACACCCGAGTTCTTTTTATTTTCATTTAAAAACTATGAGTCTTCTATACACATTTACGTACAGAAGATGATACTTTATGGCCAAATCTCAAAATATCTGTAAAGTGTGTGTGTGATACTGGTTTCGCAGTAATTCATCCATGATATCCTTCTTTCATAATCAGAAATTCCTTAAATGTTGTATTATATTTGCAATTTTATTTAATTGGTTTCATTTATTTTCAAATGAAAGACAATTATTTTATAAGCCTGAGATCGTTTTGATTAGCTTATAAAATTGTTTATATAAAACCTCTGTTTTTGTATCCTACATTGCGAGTATATATATATATATATATATATATATATATATATATAACCAAGACTTTCCAATAAAACATCAAACAGTTTTTAGAAACATCTAAGTTTCAGACTTTCCATCAGATAACTTCTGTAGAATAAAAATAGACATTCGCCTTGTTTTCTATCATATTGTATCAGACATCCATTCCTTGTGGATGTAAAAGGAGTTTTTTTTCAATAGACTATAGGCGAAATAGAGGTCATTGGTGAAATGTCAGAGGTTTGTGTGGGAATATGTTGAAAAAGTACATGTAAGAACTTCTTTAACTTTCGTTGTTCATCAAGAAAATCACAGGTACTTTTTAAAATGAGATCGGTGGCCTAATTTTGATACAATTCCACTCTTTCAAATTGCTGCGTTAATAAAATAGATTATTATATATTTATTGGCAGATAAAATCGTTTTCATGATAATATGAGTTTAATTTAGCATTATTACCTACTATTCATGTTTTTAATTTAATGTGTAGAAATAAATGTTACATTTGCTTAAAAGATTTACCAAATTTTTATTTACATTCTTGGAATTTGGCTTGAAGATTTTTTTCCTGTATGTCTTCAATAATATATAGACCTTTATTATTATAATCATGTATTAGTTAGAATCAGTAACTTTTTAAATAATTTCTTTTTTTTTCAATTCTTGAATACGCCACGGATTATACAAACTATTTTCGAAGATGTAATTCACACAAACTTAACATGCAGACAATTTATAATAGTAATATAATAGACAATAGTAAATGAGAAACATTAAACAAAAATCAGTGCATTTAAATACCAAGTACTGAACAATATATTATAATAACTGACAGATATTGAATAGTGTGAATTATTTAATATAACTCATTGAATACTATTAGCTAAATATTGAGACCAAAATAGACAAAAAGTAGGACTTACTTATTTAACATATTTATAAAATGATTCTATTTACCATAATTGTATAATATAACTAAATATTTTTACCCTTTTTTTAAAAAAAAAATGTCAGAAAATGGAAATATTTCCTTGACAACTTTTGTTTTACTTCTTTTAAACGTTGAACTTAAAAATTTTAACAACAAACGAAATAAAGCACAATTATTACATAGAAATTGATGTTTAAAAGTTCTAGTTTCGATTCACAGCTTCACATCTCTTAATTAATCCCATTCCTAATAAAATTTGGAATTGGAAAACATATTTTGTAATAAATATGCAGAAGTACGAAGGTGACCAAAACCGTCCTTTTTTTATAGGTTCTGTCAGTCCTCGAAAACTGGCATCCTGCTTGTCCTCTTTTTCAGTACTTTAAAATTTATCTATTGATCTCTATTCATAGATGAACCAAACACACGTTTCCAAAATATCGAAGAATGTGTGTGATCTGAAACAAATATCACAGGAAATAACAGTTTTCAATGGTATTTTCTGACTTCATCCCAATATATTGAATATATTCAATATATGCCCATGAATATATTTCAATATATTCATGGGCATATATTGAAAATTAAGTCGAGTTTTTATTGAAAGAAATGCCTGATATTAAAATCAATGGAAAATGTCTGCTTGAATAAATTAGAAGTCTGAATATATATTTAAAGTCTAATAAATTAAAACAATTTTTAAATCAACATGCTGAAATTGATAAAAGATGGATGGAAATGCTGAACTATTTCAAAAATGAACAATTTCCATATGATAATTTAGTTATTCTTCTTGAATTTACGTAGTGCTGATTTGGAACCCCCCAATGCGTAAATTGTAAGGTTTTTTTCAGTTGGTAATGATTTTTCTACAAGAGTGAAATTAAGATTGAATGTTGATACTTTACCTGTAGCACACTTAGCTGTAGCTCAATATAAAGGATGGTTATTGCTCTGAAATTTCAGATGTATTAGAAAATGACATATTTACAAAAAAATATTCAATGGGAAAATACTTGTTTAAGTAAACAATTGAAAGGAATGCAAGCGTAATTAGCGTATTTTTATTTGAATAAATAAAATGTTTCATATATTTACGTGTAACTTTTTCTTAAATTTTTCCCGCGCGTCCTCCTTTTCATTGCAAAAAAAACTGGTCACCTTAGCAGTACGAACTATAACGAGAAGACAGTCGTAAATTTTGGATATAGTTTCACGAGAAAAACTGAATCCTTACTAAACGTTTATTGATTTCAATTTAAAATAACACAGAAACTTCCCTTTCCAAATGAAAATATTTATAGCAATTTATTCGAAACACGTATATTGAGTACAGTGTAAAATCAATTTTATCTGTTTCTCCACTTCTTTTCTTCAATTGTCTTCAGAATGTTCAACTACAGTCATTGGAATTTGTCGAAAATTGAATCATGACACTAGAAATTTTTGTATAAATAGCGTTAAAAAAAATTAAGCTTAAGAAATATTTTAAATTCAATGCGCTTGTGAATGCAACGAAGTGTTATGAGTGTGGGTGTGTCTAATTCGCTTAAAGCATCCGACTTCGTTGGTAACCGTGATTTAAAAAAAAACGCATAAATGGATAATTTCATGATATTTAGTGTCATTTAGATTAGACTACATATATAAAATTGTTTTAAGGACATTATAGCAAAAGCAAATTATTTAAATAGAATATTTTGTCTAACAATTAACTTAGAATAATCATTTTTCAAAACGTTCTCCTTTTATAAAAATGCTTTTATAATAATAATATTTTGCTCAGATAAAGTAAAGACATCTCCAGACAGACAGAACTAGGAGTTTTGAAAAAAATTCACATTATTTTCAGAGTTACCACCAATTGAAATAATTATCAGCGTTTATTTCTTATAATTGTTGTCGTCTGTTGTAGTAAAATATGGATAAATCCACCTCTAAGTTGTATTTTTCAAACTTTCTAGTTCCGCCTCTGTACAGTGGTCTTAGCTATATACAGGCAAAGTATTATTATAATAAGAACACTTTTCATAAAATAAGAATGTTTTGAAAATTGGTCATTCTGTTCATTTTTTGTCAAAATATTGTACTTAAAAATTGTTTTTGTTGTAATAATATCCTTGGAGCAATTTTATATACGTTTTCTAATCTAAGTGACACTAAATATCATAAATATTATCTATTTATACGATTTTGAAAAATTACAGTTCTGAACGTAGTCGGTATTTTGGTAACATAAGAGCCTTTATAGTAGTTATTCATTCCCTGCCATTGTAACTCAGTGAATGTAATTGAATTTTTATCCCTTTCTTACTACTTTTTACAGAGAATTGAAATACAGTGAAGAAATTGTCACATATTAAATAAAAAAATATATTGTGTCTACAGTTTTATTGTTCTTCCTCAATTAACTTTATGATGCGCAAATTATTTTTCTATATAATATTGAAAAAATATGGACAGTTTCTTTAAAATTTACAATTTTAAAATATACAATTTTGAAATATACAATAATAATATAGTGGTACAATAGACAGAGATATATATTTACTAAAACTTACTTCTGGAAAGTAGTACCTAAAATTAGTAGAAAAATTAACATTACTTTTCTGTTTCGCCGGTGCAAATCTTGTCAAGCAAGCTTTATTTGTGACTAATCACAGTATACACAAAAAAAAATGTTCGGTCTGGTTGTAGTTTAGACTATTTTTGATGTGTTATGAAAAAGAAGTTACTGATAAGAAAATACGTCTACTTGTTTTGAAAATGTGCTAGTAAAAGTTTACCAGCAGAAATATTCCATTTGGCGTCGGTTGTATCATTTTTGGTGACTTTATTGTTTAATCCGACAAAACGGAAAAGTTCCAAATTAACTATTAAATAAATAGTTTTCTCTAATAATCAATGAGATATTTCAAACGGAAATATTGCAATGGATAATAATATTTATTTTTTGATGTTTTGTATAATTTGAGAATTTTTACCAATTGGTGTGTAACTCTAGTCTTCTCCAGGTATAACAGCGTTTTGGTTTTGAAAAAATTTTGTTTTACAAAAATAGTTTTTTAATGATATTTTAAAATGTTAAAAGGTTAGACTTAATATTTTCCCTCTGGAGATTATATTTGGAAAATGAGGATTATACGAGGGATATATATATCGAATTTAAAAGTGATCATTTTCTTAAAGCTGAAAAAAATTCCATAAGAAACCAAAACCGTCACTGGTTTAACGATGGAAGAAATATCAACGTAGGAGGAATGACGCATGCGCAGAGCGTCGAAGAAAATAGCAGCAGTCCGGCGTGGTGGATATTTGTATACTGTGGTAGGCAGACAAAACTCTGACAAAACGGTCACTAATAAAAGCATGTACTGTTATCTGATATGAATGGGCCGTAGTACTTGTGTGTCAGCCATCAATGAACGCTTACATACCATGTACGTTGAAGAGATCTATTTCGTTAAATGTTTGGTCATTGGTGTGGCATGTTCAGAAAAGGAAGACAGAATAAGGAAGATAAAGGTAGAAGTGGACCCTCGTCCGCATCCACGAAGGAAAATGGAGCTCCCTCATCGGTTTTCATCGGTTCCCTTCATTAAAAGTCACCTTCTCTGGAGGTAACTTCTAAAATAATGCTGAAATAGAACAGACTGTGTAACAATTCCTTCCATCACAAGGCACTGGGTATTTATTACCTGAGGAATTCCTCCAAATTGATCGCGACAATATCTAATTTTTAGTTTGAAAGAAAGTTGACAAAATCTACTTACAAATAGTTAATCGTAAAAACGGAAAAAAATTAAAATGGTTTGAATATTTCAAGTTCTGAACCTGAAGGGTTTTTAACAGATTTATTTTATGAAAGTTAATAATCATATCAAATTCTTTAATATAAGCGGAAAAACATTTGATTAAATTTAATTTATAACATTTATTGAATATTTAAATAAAAAATAATTAAATCATATTAATTCATTTTTAAAATGCACTAAATAATTTTTCTTACCATTTTTTTTTAAAAAAATAAAAATAATCTTTGACTATGTTATTTTAAACTTTTATAAATGACTGTATATTTGACTACGTCTTCCTGTTCAGTTTTGGAAATGACAACTTGAAAAATAATTCCTCTCAGGGTTTTCTCTGGCTTAAAAAACGTATAACGTTTTCTGAGAATTGAATGGCAAGAACACCGAAACAAAATATATTGTCTTATATTTGTACCGAGTATGAAGTTGTACTACCACTTGAATTGCATGCAAAAACAAAGAAGAAAATAACAACACTGAGGTTATTACGGCTGTTTGAAGTCATAGTGAAATAACAAATATAATCTTGAATATTACTCGTAAGAAGTGTGTCACGGAAATAAATGCCGTGATATTTTAAAACTTTAGTTTGAAACTAAAAAACATTTAAACGTATATTTTTGGATAAATTTAAGAGCATTTGAATTTAATGACTCGCGTTTTAAATTTGTTTCTGAATTATCAAAAATAATGTTAGGTTCAATGTGACAATTCTTCTTTCTTCCGAAAGTATATAAAAGGATTTTAATAGCATTTATTATGAATCGATTAAAATAACACGTATTTTATTCGCAAGCAATACCGGCTCTTTCGTTATAATGGCGATTCAATGGGAACATGGTGAAATCTTGGCGCTAGAACCCAGTTGGCATAATTTTTAGCGACCAATTTTGCGACTTGGGAACATTTTGGTGATTCGAGACCCTATGGATTATTCTAGAAAATAGTGGAGAAACCAACAAATTTCACGATTATGATGCAAGTGAATCTTTCTCGAAGTTTCCGCTGTGTCTATAAATAGAGAGATGGTTACCGAAGCGAGTCAGTCTTGTGTTTCAACCAGTGATTAATGAGTATTGTTCTGACTAACGATTAGCAAACTTGCCTTGACCGTGATAACTGATTAGCTCGGCTGTGCTTGTGAATAATATTTTACATACGTGTATTTTAGACACCGATAATTGTGTCTGAGTACTGTTGAAGGTGTGTCAGAGGTGTGAATACTTTCTGAGGTTTATTCTGTGAATATTGCTGCAGCATCCTGTATTTCAAGGATTGAATTTTCGGCAATACATTATCATCACTCTTAAAGAGTTTTCTTGTTCTTTACGACTAATTTGCATCTTTACTTCTTTCCATCCCCCAATATATATGTCCTGAAACTTCTCTCTGCTATAGAAGAATGAGTTATACTTAAATTTTCAAAACTGTCAATAATCTACAATATCCCCTCATTTTTCAAATATTTTTTTCAAACATAAGATAATTCTGTATTACGTTGGAGTAATAACCTTTTTATTGAAGTAGTAATTTATGATTAATTGTTCTTGTTGGTTTAGTAATTTGAAATAATTTACCACCTAATTATCTCTTTCTTTTAAATGGAAACATTTCTTATAATATGTTGTGCTTGTTCACTCAAAGAATATTGAGCCTCCTGTTTGGTATTCATGAACTCTTAGCTCAATGAACTAAAATAAGTTTTATGCATTTCACTTTTGAAATAAATGTAGAAAAAGCAGGAAAGTTTTATAGAAAACACATTTAGAAATTAAATTTTTCCCCTTCAAAACATAATTAAAGTAGATGCAATATTTAACATTAAACCTTAAAAATATTTTTTTGATAAACGCTATTATTTACAAGAGTTTTCCTGTGATTAGATGCTGTCTGTGAAAAATAAAAAAAAATAAAAAAAAAGTTTGAAAGTTTTTTTAAATTCCTTAGAGAAGAAAAAGGAAAAAAACAGAAATTTTAAATAAAGAAAATATTTTAAGAGTAATTTTTTTTATAAAGTAGAACAAATCTACCCCTTTTTTTTTACAAATAAATGAAATGTTTTTTTTCCTCATAGGAATATGAAAAAGATGGATTTTCAAAAATAATATTACCAAGAGAGTACTGCTTAATTTCAACAGAGAATAAACAAATAAGAATATATTTCTATTGTAAAAATGTTTGATTTGTCTAGAATATCGCTTTACTTTACTTGAAATATCTGTTCAAAAGAAATATGAGAAACAGATTACATTTTTATGTTTTATATAACACATTTTGGGACTCGTAAGTGAAAAAAAAAAAATTATTCTTAAAAATATAAAATACATGTCTGTTTTTTTGTTTTGAGAATAATTATTAGCTTAACGTAAATATTTAAAAGAATGAATGATTGTGTTTGAAATTTTACTTTTATCAAATAGTACGAATAAGGAAGATACAGGATCTAAAAATAAAACACATCATGTCTACTCATATAGTGGTAGCTTGTTTAATATCAGAAGCGTAGCTTCTCAGTATCAACCGTATCAACGATATGGGGACCACAAGCTTTGAGGGTCCCAAAACGTGTAAGCAAAAAATCACAAAATGTTAAAGCCCCTATAAAGGATCACGGAGGAAGTTTGATACATGGCCCACTTAGGACTTCCTACACCAATGTTTAAAAGGAATAATATCAGAGATCTTCTTGTAGTGCAAAATACAATTATGTAATAATCACAGTCCCAAATAATTAGTTATTAAATCATTACTTTATTGACAAACAATATCTCAAATTACAAAGTATAAATACATAAGACCACGGAAATCTTTCTGTAAAACTTGACGCTAAAATATTTCCTTTGTAAAATATTCTTTTTGTGATGAAAAAGGGAGCTCTTTGTTGTCGATCCAGATTGGTTATATGACGTTTACAAAATGAAGTCTGTCAAAACTGTTTTTAGCTTTTTCATTCAGTTCCCAAATAGAATTAATCCTCAATAGATAAAAAATTCTTCTGACAGTGAAAATATGTTCCTAAAGTACCTCTTGAGAAGCAGTGAAGTCCTTCGAACTGTGATTTCCGTCAGTTCAAAATGAATAAACAAAATATAAAAACCTTTTCTTTTTTCAATGTTTAAGCATACTGAAAGCTGTGTGATTTTCTCCAAATATTAAGCATTGCGTTTTTTATAGAGAAGTAGAAATAAATTTCAAAAAATAAATATCTATATTTCGAATATTTACATAGATGTTTTTTAATCAATATAACTGCGATACTGCTATTCATTTTTAAACATTTAACAAAATATTGAGAGAAATTTATAGAAGTAAGACTGTTTGCTATACAAAAATTTTATAGATGTTTACAAGGCCCACGAGGGGATAACATTCATTTGTCATTAAAATGAGCTGTTTATACATTCATTCATAGTTTTAATATGGGTAAATTTTATTTCTATAAATTCTAATGATTTTTGGATTATTTGAATGTATTTTGTGCTGAATTTACGTTTTGTAATTATGAATTAATATAAGTAGTTGGTTTAATAACTATTTAAATTAAATTAGTTAATTTATAATAAGTTGAAGTTCAGCAGTTTAGATTTTAAGGAAAATGTCTTGGAAAATTGATACACTTTTTTTATCTGAGAATGAAACCATAATTCCTTTAAGTATAACGATATGATGATCATGTCTTTATGAAGGAATACGCAAATCAACTTAAATATAATTGGTATATATGATTTTCATAAAATAACACTTTTTTATATAGAACATTTACAGTTCACACTGTAAGACTTAATTAGTTTTAGAAAGACTTAATAAAATTATATTCTACTAATTTACCCCGAGCATCTTATTTTATCTAATGTTAAAGAAACTGAGGTAAAATCTTAATTTTTTTCACACCCTTGGCGGCGTAAAAAAGGATATAAAAATGCGCTCACAGCTTGTGCTGTTACATTACACTTCTATTTAATACAAGGTATGATGCACAAAAAAAGACGAGTCTATGTGTGTAATTTGAAAAAAAAACGTGTAGAGTTGGCAACAACTGTTTTGTTGACGATATCTTACGTACTTTTTCTAGCCATGTGGCCAGTTTCGCGTTAATCGTTCACATCAGTTGGGAGTCCTGCATCATTGAGTGAACACGTGCAAATGCATTCTACCGGAAAAATGTCGAAGCTGGAGTCGACATCTAATGATGCCTCATACGTGCTCGATTAAAGAAAAACTTGGTAATATAGAAGTTTAAAGCAACACGCTGACACGATAGAAAATTTTAGGATACAAAAGTGGTATAGGGACCGCAAATTATCTCATTGTAAAATACCTCCTTGGATGCTGTTTATCAATGGCAACACATCAAGTTGAGTCAACAGACGGTTGTACAAATTTGCAATGATGGTGTGAGAGATAACAACAAGAGTGATCCTGCCATCCAAGGAAATCCCTCTTCAGACTCTAACTACAGGTGTAAGTCAAGTGTCTCTAGTTCATAAACAGGTTGGTGACAGGCGCTTCTAGATTCCTTCTAACGAATTCCTCGTTTTCAATGCAAGAGCAGGTTTTATCAGAAAAAAAAACAAAAGATATCCACTCGGTTCTCCACTGAGCTCTAGCTTGACACCATTGACTGATGAAATTTTTTTCGTTTTACACGCTACAGCACGTCTGGCTAAGATTTGTTCTTTATTTAAACAATTTGCAAGTTCTTTCCTATAATGGGTTCAATTCATGAAGTCACTTGAAAAAAAACAAACACGTATTTTCCATTAAATTCAAAACAAACATTAAACTAATTATACTCGTTGTTCTACTCTTTTAAAACTCAGATAAAATTTCAAATATTATATTTGGGTAAAGAAGTTTAAATGTTAGGACAAAAAAATTCTTCAAAAATATTTTTTAATTTAAAAAAAACAACATATTTTTTATTTATACTTTTAAACAAAATGCATTTTGTATACATATGCATATTTTAAGAGAAGGTTTCTGCAAACTGCAAAACATTGCAATACAGGAGTGCGTGAACTGATTAGCAGGAAACACTAGATAGTTTTTTATCGTGTGACTATGATGTCGCATGAGTTTTTAAATTTATTGGCTAGAATCACGTGGCTTTCACTATCATGCGACTATGGCGTCACATGAATTGAGCCCATTGTGCTAAGCACAGCGCATCGAATTTCTGCTACATTAGCATCATGATACGCCATAGCCATACGCCGAACACTATAGTCTTTCCTCTAAGTAGAGTCACGTGGCTGTTTGGTACATGATCTACTTGAGGTTGTATCTTCACTTTATTATTTCTAGTGTGACGTTTGAGAAAATGAATGATGGAGTGAGAGTTAGGAAATTAAATAATTGGTATATTTTTTATTTACGCTCTCTACAGCTATTATAATTATAGTATATACATTTTATATTGAAGTTATTTATAAATTTGATTATTTCATTAGAATTCAGAGTAGGTTATTTGTGAGGAAAAATGCAATAAGACCGTCCTCTTCGATGTTTTTCAACGGACTCCCCCTCCCCATTCTATTTTCTTGGGATGGAAAAGGTGAGAGGCGATTTCTTTCTGACACCTCGAATTACACTCGGATTTTCCGGCTCATGGTTAAGCGTAAAATCTAGCTGTTGGGTGCACAACCATCAATTTCGGGGCAATGACTGATAAAAAACCTTAGAGGCGCACTTATGGATAGGAACGCTGTTATCGCTTTCTTAAAAATAAGTCAATTTTTCAGATGTGTGACGCGAAAACGTCACACCGACAACAATCGTGTACAGTGGAAACATTCTTGCTAAATTTTCCTGAAAGTATTGCGAAAAGAAAACCACTTACTTTTAGCCTTATTACACGATATTGTTCAAACACAAGGAGCTGTTCATGTCAGCTTCTTCGTCTTAAAGTTCTTCTTGACTAGCATCAACTCATTATCTCCAATATCAACGATAACTTACACTCACAAACGTAACATCGCTTATTTAATGCAAAACTAATTTCCATGTTTATAGCAATGCTATTAGAGCTACAATTTTATGCGTTTAGTGCAAATTTCAAAAGACGCCATCTTTCAGCTCATTTTTTATTCTTCTTCATTTTAGTTAAATTTTTACCTTCAGTATATATATTCATAAATAAAAAGAGAGATAAATGTTATTTATACTGTTTAAAAAACTATAAAATATTATTTTATTCATGTTAAACCAGAGTTACTCAAAATGTAGGGCACGCGAGCAAATCAAAAAGTCAGAAACAAAGATTAGTTTTTTAAAAAAAAAATATCCATTTACAGAATGGAAGCAAAACAAAATAGACTATGACATAAAAAAAAACAAAATACACGTTTACGCTGATGGGATACACTTTTAAATGTATCAATACTGTATAATTTATTTGATAATTAATTTATCAATACTAAATTAAAAACAAGTTTAATAATTACCATTGAAACCATGGGCATGTCATACATAAAATTATATACAAAATGTAACTCTTATCTTGATAATATGTACGGTTTATAATAAAAGTCGTATATCGTTGCATTAGTGTCAAAGTATATTATTATTGAATTCAATACATTGTTATTGTATGGGAAACGATGAAAATTATGATTGAAAATTGGGTCTCAAGTATTGAAAGTTTGAGAAGCACTGAGCTAAACAATTATATGGCAACTGTAGATATTATTTTTCAAAACATTTAAATAAATTAAAGAGGTTTTTTAAGATTACGTTATGTCTTTGTCGAAGTTAATCTTGTGTTACACTACAGCCAAAAATAATCATGAATGTAAAAAATAACTGCGCCAAAAAGAATCCACTTACATTTAACAAATTGCATATGGGGATAGCCTTTAGCTTATTCTAGCTATTATTTGTGAAACATAGTTCATAAAGTTTTTTAAAAAAATAGATTTTTACTTTTTAAATTATTATCGAGGAATAAAGGACATCCATATAAATACTTTCAAAGAAAAACAGAAACTTGTATTTGAAATTGCAAACAAAAATATAAAATTAGCGTTTTCCTCCTGTAAATAAAGCACATAAGAAAATATTTAGAAATTAACGTTGCTTTTCAATTAAAATTTACACGTATATTCTTCACTATATTTTGCTCCTGTTTATAATATTGACATAAAAATTAAACTTCACTAAATTAAAAAAGAAAGAAAATAATTCTTACTTTTTTAAATCTCATTTGGGAATAAACAGAAGAATATTTCACAGCTATATTCCGAATAAAATATATTTTCTTAAGGTATTTATTAAGGATACATAGATAAAGCATTGTTTACTTGACTTCGAGTATTGTATTTGTATAAGCTCATTGCTTATAAATACATAGCATAAGTTTCGAAATGCTCTGAAGATACTACTTTTTTTGCATCATATTGGAAATTTAATGCTCCTCAGTGAAATATTTTACAAAACAAATGTATAAATTATAAATTATATAGTTTCTTTTTTTTGTATTTTATGTAATTCTTTTAAGCTGAATATTATTTTAGTATGAAGATTTTGTACTGATAATTTGGAGTGCATGTTGTAATAAAAAAAGAGAACGCTTTAAAAATTTGTACTTTTAAAGAAAAATTCCAGCCTTTTTAGTAAGTTTTTCAAAACATCTCTTTTTTTTCTGATGGACTTGAAAACATATGCTCTTTTTACATTCTCTATATAAAAAGTTTTTAATGATGATAGAATAAACTTATTTATTTATTTCACACACAAGAACAATAATAAAAAGGCAGTTAGTCCGGTTCCATATTTTGGTCACAAATTGGCAATAAAGCACAAATTTCTCAGTTCAATCAACTACTTCAAGGTCAAAGATAAACACTACATTGCATCATACAGGCTTATCTGCCCCTCAGGGGGCTCACCTTCTTTAGGTGAGTGCGGGTGTCACAATCCCGAGGTACCCTAGTGATCTTTTGGCAAGGGCTCACTCTCTTGTGAGTGCGGGTTTCGTGCACCCGCCTCTCCCGAGCGATCTTTGCTTCTTTACTTTCACCTTTACTTCATTTTCCGCCATAGTAAAAAAACACTGGTTTTTATTTCCTAAGAATACCTATCCAGGAATTTCATTTTATGGTTTATCCCCTTAGTGGGTCCTTCTTTATTATTGATTTTTCCTTTACATGTTATATTCAATTTTACTTGCAACGAAGTCCCGTGGCAGACCAGGACTGAGTGGAATGAAGTTGAGTCTGATGGTTTTTCATAACTGGTATGACGACACAACAGACTGCTCCCTGGGAAAACTGGCACTTGGAGTGGGGTGTTGAATTTCTGAGGACCTTTGGACTGGTGAGGTGGGGTCTTGGAGGAAGCGGCCATGTAGAGGGTATGTATAATCCCGCCTGTCTTGTAGCTACAGGTGGTGCCTGGATGGGGTCCTGCATTGCAGAGCGGGGGCTCTCCCAAGGCCACTGCTGGTTGCTGAATCTGGGGCTAGCCCCGCCAAACTGGTCCTCTGAAAATCAAAAGGGATTCTCCTCCTCCTTTCTCAAAAACCAAAATATAAATGTACAAAAATAAGGAAAAAGATAAAAACGCATACTTTAAAATCCCCAACACATGGTGGTCAGCCCATCAACTCACAAACTTGCTCCGAATCCTTTCCAAAATTTATTGTTCTGTATGCAACTGATAACAGAAAACTTTCTAATGCTTCACCTTTTCTTATATCTAAAGCTGTACAAGATTCAGCTGGACCTGTGAAATCTATTAAAAAATTACCATCCGGAGATTTACTGATAGAAACAGCAACACAAGCACAAGCAATTAATCTCCTAAAATGTACAAATCTTTCAAACATCCCTATCACTGTTACTCCTCACAAAACACTCAATTCATCCAAAGGAGTGATTTACTGCCCTGATCTAATTCCATTTCCCGATTCTGAAATTGAAAAAGAGCTAGCTTCTCAAGGAATCGAGGCTGTAAAAAAGAATAACTTCCATAAAAGACGGTATACTCACATTTTCTAAGCATACATTAGCAGAAAACATACTAATTGGTTACTTAAACATTAAAATAAGACTTTACATCCCTAACCCTTTCAGATGTTTTCGCTGTCAAAGTTACGGTCACGGAACAGCTTCTTGTCGTGGCGTTGCTACCTGCAATAAATGCAGTAGTGCGGAGCACGCCAGCGAGGCATGTACGACAGAACGGAGAAAGTGTGCAAATCGCAAGGGGGAACACGCAGCTTATTCCAAAATTTGTCCAAAATGGCAGCAAGAAAAAGAAATACAAAGAATTAAAGTACTTGAAAATATTTCGTATTCTGAAGCAAAGAAATGGGTGGTCAATATCTTACCACCTCGAGCCTCCACTTCTTATGCTAATGCAGTAATTACCAACTCAAAATCAAAAAAAGATACTGCAACTCAAACAGACATAGGAACTCAAACAGAAATTAGCCACATAGAAACACCAACAAACATTGCCAATTTAACTTCTGAATCTTATAAAGATTCTCCAATAGCTCAAAAGCCTATTACAAATAACTTAATTGACCAAGAAACAATTACATCTCCCCCTGAAACATCTTCCACGGACCTAGAGTCCTTAAACCAAGACAAACGGTTTCCCGAAACATCGCACCTCTCAGTGCCATCAGATGCTGAAGCTTTGATGGAAATAGACAAAAGTTCTATCAAACGGCCAGCTACTGACATTGTTCAGGAATCTGCCACAATACTGAAGCCATCAATTCGAATAGAATTTGGTGGAATTCAAACCACCAAAGAAGTAGAAGTCATTAAGCTACTCAGTAAAAAAGGAAAATCGAGATGAAACTTTTCACCAATAAAATACGACTCCGAAAAGCCTAAAGGCTGTCCTTAGCCGAAGTATTAATAAAATAATTCAGTGGAATTGTCGTGGTCTCTGGAAAAACATATAGGATTTAAAATCGCTTATGAATGAGCATTTACCTGTGTGCGTAGCTCTGCAAGAGAGGCTTTTAAAACCATCATGCACATCCAACATTCGAGGATATTCCATTCTTCGGGGGGACTACAATACGGGTGAAAGAGCTTGTGGTGGCGCGGCTCTGCTCATCAAACACGCGACACCCTTCTCCCCCGTCCTAATTCGCACGTCACTTCAAGCTGTTGTAGTGCAGGTTTCTATCTTCTCTAAAGTTACAATCTGTAATGTATACCTACCACCCAACGTTCCCTTGAATTTTAGAGAACTCCAAGAACTTATAGATCAACTCCCATCACCATTCATCCTTTTGGGTGACTTCAATGCTCATCATTTGCTATGGAGCTGCCAAGATATGAATTCTAGAGGAAAAGTCGTCGTAAAGCTTCTTACAAAACTTGACCTCACCTTGTTAAACGACGGCTCTAACACCTATTTTCATTCTCCAATCCAATCATTTAACGCCATTGATTTGTCCATATGCTCTCCATCATTGCTATTAAATCTGACATGGAGTGTTCTTGATAACCCATTAGTTAGCGATCCCTTCCCAGTGGTAATATCTTACGCTACACCAATTGTGTGTGTGACAATTCTCAACCGCGGTGGAAGTTCGATCAGACCGACTGGGAAACTTTCAGGACCCAAGCATGAAGAACATGGTAAGATCTGGCTCAATAGATGAAGCGGTATGTTTAGTAACATCTTGCATCCTATCAGCAGCTCAAAATGCAATTCCACAACCATCCTCTAGACTCCCCTGTTTTCTCAAACCTTGGTGGAACGAAAAATGCCAAAGGGCAAAAAAGGATCAAAACAAGGCTTGGAATCGGTTTGGACGTTACCCTACCCCAGACAACATGATTTCTTTTAATAAATCTCGAGCACGTGCCAGGAAAATCCACCGGCAACGTAAAAGGGAATCGTGGATAAAATATGTAAGTAACATCACATGTTCAACCTCAAGTAAAGAGGTTTGGAACAAAATCCGTAAGCTCAGTGGAAAATACAGGGCTAGCCCAGTCTCCATGCTTGTAAGCAATGGGGTCTCTGTCAATACCCTCCCTGACATTGCCAACACTCTTGCCGAGACATTCGCTAAAACGTCTAGTTGCGACAACTATACCCCTGCATTTCAAGCACTAAAGCGTCGAGAGGAGAGGGTGAAGTTGAATTTTTCCTCTTCAAACGAAGAAGGCTACAACTCCCCTCTAACACTCCGCAAACTTCACGCCACCCAGCATCGCTCGGGTAAGACAGCAGCAGGTCCAGACGGGATACACTATATTATGTTACGGCATCTGTCCGAAAGTTCTATCCTCTCCCTTCTCTCATTGTTTAATCGCATCTGGGAAACTTAAGTGTTTCCCACACAGTGGTGTCATGCCCACGTTTTACCGTTTTCAAAGCCGGGTAAAGATCCAACATCAGCAAATAATTACCGCCCTATTGCCCTCACAAGCTGCTTAAGCAAGCTGATGGAGCGCATAGTAGTGCGCGGTTGATGTTCCATCTTGAGTCACATAATCTCATTTCACCACTTCAAAGTGGATTTCGGAAATCAAGATCGACCACAGATAATCTCCTTCAGCTAGATACTTCCATCAGAGAGGCTTTTGTGAAGAAACAGTATAACATCTCTGTTTTCTTTAACATTAAAAAAGCTTATGACATGTCTTGGAGGTTCGGCATACTTAGAGATATCTATGCAATTGACATCGAAGGAAATTTGCCAGTTTTTATCAAAAATTTTTTAAACCATCGATCATTCCAGGTACGCCTGCGTTCATTTTATTCAAATATTTTTATCCAAGAACAAGGTGTCCCACAAGGGTCTGTTTTAAGCGTACTTTTATTTATTATTAAAATTAATAGCATAACCCCTCATATAAATCAGGGGATTCAGTGTTCTCTATATGTGGACGATGTACAAATATCGTACTCGTCTAAATTCCTCAATGTTGCAGAACGACACATTCAGACCACTATTAAAATCTTCACTAAATGGGCTGAACAGAACGGTTTTGTTTTTTCTACAGAAAAAACGGTTAGTGTGGTATTTAAGCGAAAGCGTGGGGTTTTTCCAAACCCTGAGCTTTTTATTGGTAGAAGCCTCATTAAAGTTGTTAATGAGGTCAAATTTCAAGGTCTTATATTTGACCAATCTCTCAGATTCCATCTTAATTTAAAAGATCTCAAAATCAGAAGTGCCAAGGCCCTAAACATCCTCAAAGTATTAGCAAATACTCGCTGGGGAGCAGACCGAACATCCTTGCTTCGCCTCTACCGAACTCTGATTAGATCAAAATTGGACTATGGATCTGTGGTCTACAGTTCTGCGTGCAAATCTCTTTTAAAGATCTTGGATCCAGTACATCATCAAGCCCTGAGACTTTGTCTGAGGGCCTTCCGTACATCACCGGTTGAGTCACTCTTTGCTTAAGCCTATGAACCCCCATTAGATTTGCGGAGAAAGTATTTATGTTTGAACTATTTTATGAAAATCCAATCAATGAAAACAAATACTGCATACTCATATTTATTTAATTTTAGCCTTTATGATTTTAACAGTCATCGTTTATCCCTCACTTACTCGCAACCCTTTCACTTTAGAATTAGGTACCTAATTAATGACTTAAATCTGAACATTGGAAGAATAGGTCTGTGCAAGATTTCTGAGGTGCCCCCTTGGAAAGTGATTTATCCTAAGGTAGATTTCACCCTGTCATACTACTCAAAAGCATGCACTCCTGAGAGTACATACAGAACACTGTACTTGGAACACAGAGAGCTTTTTTCCGACTATGAACCTATTTTCACGGATGGCTCAATGTCTGAATCCCATGTTGGTTTGGCAGTAGTTTCTCTGAGTACTGTAATTACAGACGCTCTACCAATTTCAGCATCCATTTACACTGCTGAACTCCATGCGCTAATAATAGCTCTATAGCATATTTCACTATCATACGGTAAAAAGTTCATTATTTACACAGACTCCCTGTCAGCCCTTCAAAGCATTATTTCTTTACATTCATCGTCTCATCCCATCCTTGTGGACATCACATATGCTTTAGCTAATCATCTTAAGAAGAAAGATATCAGATTTTGTTGGATCCCAGGACATGCCGGAATAACTGGAAATGAAACGGCTGATACAGCTGCACGATCAGCAACAGGCTCTTCAGAACGGTTCCCTATTCCACACTCTGACATGAAAGCTTTCTTCAGGCTGAAACTGCAAAGTGTATGGCGATCAAACTGGGACCAACAAACTGAAAATAAGTTGCATTGCATCATGTCCGTTCTCGCTCCAACTGCGCCATCATTAAGCAACCGCCGTGAGCAGGTGATATGGACTAGGCCGCGCCTAGGACACACCCGCCTAACGCATAGGCATCTCCAGTTGGGTGAACCACCACCTTATTGTGAGAAATGCAATGTCTCACTATCGATAAAACACATACTCTGCGATTGTCCACATTCAAATCATCTTAGACATCGGTTTTTTAACTCTGTTGATTTTACTATATCCAGTATTTTAAACAATAACATCAATTCCTCACGTGTATTTAAATTCATAAGCATCAAGGGTTTTATTAATCATATCTAATTTTAATCTATAGATTTTAAAAAAGGCATATAGACTATGCCCGACTAAGGCTTTATGGCCTGCAAATCTTATATAACTGTTATTATTGTCTCTCTTGGCGCAGTATGATATAAATTGATCCTTGCGTCATTAAA